>LGRX02031285.1:0-28415 GCA_001247695.2 Cymbomonas tetramitiformis
TGTTCAGTTGACAAATTCCTCCTAACACCACTTTCAGCTCAAGGCTATGCACGTGCGCCAAACCTTTAGGCCGGCCTCACCCAACCACCCTGCACTGCTCACAATAGGATACACGGTGCGGTGCCTAAGGTGTTCAGTTGACTTGACAAATGCCTCCTAACACCACTTGTTCACTTTCAAGTTTCAAAGTACCCACTTGGTGGTGGTGACGGTGGTGCTTCCTTTGGGGCTGTTGGTGGGGGTGGTGGTTGTGTGGGTGATGGTTGTGGGGGTGTTTCAGTGGGTGTGGGGGTGTTGGGTGTGGGGGTGCTAGTGGGACAGGGGGGCGTTTGTCTTCAGGCAACCCACTTTCAGGTGAGCAGCGAGGGCAGCGAAATTGCGTGGCACACAAGTGGTGATAGGCGAGGTCACAAGTGCCGCAAACTGTGAGTGCAATAGGTGCGCCTACGGGCGAGTCGTTATGGCACACGTAGCATGACTTTGGTTGTGGGGGTGTTGGCCGAGGGGGTTGTGTTGGGGTGGCGGTTGGCTGTGGGGGTGGCTGTGCGGGTGTTGACTGCTCCGATGTTGATGGCTGTCGTGGTTGTGGGGGTGTTTGGGAGAGTGGCGGTTGTGCTTCGACGGACAGTAGGTGTTCTGACATGTTGGTGATGACTTCTGGAAGCCGGCCTTGCAGTGGAACTGCCTCGGATAATTGAAGAAATTGACGACCGTCTTCGCCGGTGGTTAGAATCGATGATGTGGCAGAATCTTTATCTTGATTGTAAATTAAGGAAGCGGACTGCATACCGTGTGCTCGGAAAACCCACGTGATATCGGAACGGGGGTTTGTTTTGTTGGTGGCTTCATTCGCTAGGAACAGGAGAGTCGATAGTTGATCCGTCTTGGAATACCGCCCAATGCTCGCTGAGGTTGCGATTGCGTTGTGTATGTCGTTGGACGAAGGGAAGAATCGTCCATCGAGCTCGTCCAGACTCTCAAACTCTATGCCGAAGGTGGGGACTAATTTCCGAATGTAGTCCTCATGCACCTTTCTAATGGTTAGATAAGACTTCACGTGTAGTTTGCATATAGAGAGCAACTCAGTCTCAACCTCCGGTAATAATTGCAAAGTGCTAACATCTTGAGGTGAGCCTGGGGAGTGGCCTGTGTGTGCTAGCCAGAGCTCGATCTTGACGAGGTTTGAATCAAGCTTTCCGCCACAAGGGGAACAGATGAACCTAGCAAGGCATCCACAATGCACCAAGGTACGGTATCGGTTGGTCTAGAGGTTATCGATCAATTCTGATATATTGCCAAGTACTATTGATCAATTCTGATTTTTCCGGTTGCTCTATCAATCAATTCTGATTTATTACCTATTCTAATCAATCAATTTTGATTTTTACAAAGGCCCTATCAATCAATTTTGATTAAGTACACTATGCTATCAATCAATACTGATATCACTGTTAAAGTTGCTGATTATCAATACTATCAATAATATCAATACAAAATTACACAGGCAGACCAGGAGGCCACACTTTATCTATGGCACCCGACGACAAGCTAGAGTTCTCTCACATATCTAATTCATTGCAGCCATAAGGGAGTGTTGGATTGTCCCCTCACTTAAATTCTTTCTCAAATCTGAGTGCATGAATGTGACAGCAGAGAACGCTCGCTCCACACCTGCAGTGGAGGCTGGAACACCCAAGAATTGTCTCGCCATCCTAGAAAGCGCGGGAAGCTCAGACTCGTTTTTCTTCCACCACTTAAGCACATCGACATCTTTTTTCGCCTCAGGTAGCGCCATATATGCAAGCCACTCATCTACACCCTCATCTGCACCTCCCGCCGCACTTGCAGCAGGCGTAGGATGTTCATCCTCATCGTCAGAGTCACCGAAAAAAGATACCACCGGGGAGACCTTCTCAATTCTGATATCGATACTGCGATTTCAATGTAGCAATCAATCGATTATGATTAATCAACGCCAACGATCAATTGATACCGATTTATTTAGGCATGGTATTGATCGATTCTGATTTTTCGACTTCATATATCAATCAATAGTCAATATTCTGATATTCAAAAAAAAGTTATTGATTGATACTAATATTCTGATAAATCGATTTATCAGAATATTAGCGCAACCGATACCGTACCTTGCAATGCACTGAGGTGGTTTGTCCCTTATTGGAGACGAAAGTGTTGTCTTGTTGTCTCCTGCACACGGGATCTTGCGAGGGTCGAAAGCTTTGGCCAGCACAACGGCACAAGTAATTTTCAGAACGATGAGTTGTTGAAGCCACGTTGCGACGAATAAATACTGCGTGTGTATGCAGGAGCAACTGCTTGGTGAAATCAGGAATGTTCTCCCGAAGAATTAAAGCCGAATAGCGTCGCGCTTCGAACCGCCTAATATCTCGCAGTAAAGCGAAAGCTGGTTGCAAAGAATCGTCGACATCTGTAAAGGAGATGATCTCGTTGAACTCCGCGTGCTGAGCGTTGTCAGCCGTCTGCTTAGAATGAAAAACTGGCGTTTGCGCGGAAAAGACATTACATAGAGTATCGGTATGAGCCTTAAAAGACTCTAAGTTAGCTAAGTATGTATGTGACTCGAATGGTTTGTGCTTAGCATGTGCGGTAAATAACACCTTGACCTCTTCTAATACATCTTTGAAAGCCTGGGCAGATGATAAACCAGGAACAGGTTTCTGTCTGCGATCGGACGTTGAGTTGGTAAAAACGGAATAATTAGAATTCTGCTCAAAAACAGACTTTAAGATAGGATATTTGCCAGACTTGGAAGCTCGAATGAGAGAATAACGTGCTGAATCGATATCGCTTTGCCGAACGCACGCATATACATCATATAAACAAAGCAACCTTTTTGTCAGGTCATAACGGATGCAGTCGAGAGTAACGATTGGTTTCTCCTTGTTGGGCATGATGAGCAATATCCTTGAAAACGCAGGAGGTAATTGAGAGAGAACAGCGTTGGAGTGTCACCTCAGCGCTATCAATGTTTTTGTACTTAGAGAATTTTAACGATAACTGTTCACAAGACATAAGTACATTGTCGATTGTCATTGTGATTCAAAATGATTATCAGTCGAGTTCTTGGCCGGTTCGCCGGCTGTGTCTCATCGAACCTGTGATTCCGTCACATGACAGTCGCGATGACTCTGTCATGTTCCGTGAACCTCCAGCGCGCCTACCTTTACCCTATATATATATAAGCCTTTTCTATCAATTTACCCCCGCCCAACTAGCCCAAAGTTATGCGACACAGACAGGGAATTGCTGTGCACGTGTGCAGCGGACGGCCTTGAGTTGACTGTTCTGTGACTGCGTCCGCGTTTCACACTTGAGACTTGTAGACACTTCGACTTGTCTCACGTCATCGTCAGACAATTTCGACTTTACACTTTTGGTTTTGACTTCATATTTTGAATTTTCGGTGAGGCATCCGCGCATCCGTCTCAGCTGCGGTGCGCCAGCGCCATCCGCCAGTGCCATGCCAAATGCCATGCTATATGCCATGTCATATGCCATGCCATGCCATGCGGTCCCAAGCCACCTGGGATTCTGAACCCTGAATTGTGAATAGGACTCCTTCTCTTGAATCTGGTGAAATGATTGGCGATTTTGTTTACCAATCTTGCTTTCGATTCTCAAACCAAGCAATCGATCGATATATGACCGTTGGATTATTCAATCCAGGCTCTTATCGCAGAGACCAACATATCCAGAATCGGAAAAGATGCCCTACGTGGATAATGAACTCCTCACGTGGACACCATCGCTTCTTCATTTTGCCTATCGGACCTTTTCCGCTCAATCGTTTCATCATCCGTCTTCAGAAGTTCAGATCGATTATCCGAGAATCCAAAGTACTTCTGATCGTTCGATATGTAGCTTCTATTCGCTACAAAGGTCTCACGACGCTGGATCAACTTTGAGCTTCACGTTCACGTTTGTGGAGCTGCTTTTGCAACATCAACACTGCATCGCGTTCTTGCTGTTGGGAAACGAATTCTTAGCACTTAGGTCGTGGATGCCCTGTCGCTTGAAAGCCCATTCAAGTTTCACAGTATAATGATGCAGTTAACCGTGGGACGTCCTTGCGGCATTGCCGCAGAAAGCGTGTCTGCTGATGAAATTCACTCGGTTTCACGCTTCGCTACCGTTAGCAGCACTCCTGCCAAACGCTGCCACAGCAAGAGGGCGAAAATGACTGTGGCGGCACGCTCTCAAGGGGAAAGCTCCGTGCGCGAGGTTTCAGAGGTCACTTGTGATAGGAGAGGCGCCATGCGTGCTTCTGCCGCCTGGCTGGTGGGACTCGGGGCCTTGGGCTTTGACGAGAAGGCTGAGGCCCTCCAAACCACTTCAACCCCCCGAGACTTTTTGACTGATTATGAAAAGTACAAGGATTCTCCAGGTTCAACGATTGGACCTTCTCAGGTACCTACAGCGAATACATCTGAAGCGAAACGATCTAGAATACCACAGCGTGAAAATGTTTGCAAAAGGGTTTCCGATGCCATTCCACGCCTGCGAGTCGCAGCATGCGTGGCCACGTGTCCAGCCGGATCGTGAACGAGTCCGAACTGAATAGTACATTATAAACCTAGAATAACTGTGGCAATTTTATATTATTGCCTGCCAGCAGACTGATCTGCAGAGAATGTCGAGCTTGCTCACATAAAAAACAAGACCCAACGAAGCAACCGGAAACAAAAAATGTTTTGTCGCCCGGTACCCTATCATGTTTCATATTTGTTTTGCAAAGAGCATTTTCGAGCAAACTTTTTTCAAGATGGGGTTCCTAACTTATCGAGAAAAGAACATTTCGCCAAACATGATTTTCAGCATAGTTGAGATGTTTGTTCTAAACGACAGAGAGTTTTGAACGATTCTCAAAGCTGCCTCGTAGCCTCAGGCAAAATAAACTAAGAAGAAGCGTGGATGAGTGTGCCTGGAGTCAGAAATGAGGGATAAAAACCAAAGTGTTTAATTTTTGGGGGGGTCCGGACTTCAACCGTGTGCAAGATCTTTGTTCTTATACGTCCCCTGAAGATAGCTTCTTCAACGGCATATCGTATGTGTAGTTCTATTGAGATGCGGACGTTCGCATTCAGATGGGACGCATGCGTGGCGAGTTCCGCGACCTCTGCCGGTCGAAGCTCATGGCCGCAGTGCCCAAGGTGTGCTTTAAACCCGTGGGTTTTCATTCACAGAACACCGGCCAACCGTTGCCTTGAACTGCCGTCGACTGCACAATCTCATTAATTATCTTTCACCGGGCAATTCCTTCGGAACTTGGGATCCCACCCCGAGCAGCGCTTTGGATTCGTACACCACGAACTGTTCTCTTCCCTCCAACAGCAGCATCCACTCTGCTCATCTTATGCTTCGCTAGGGCCTCAATGTGAAGGGCATTTCTGCCGTGCTGGGGGTCGCAGATGCCTGGCGCTTACCCCGGCCTCCTGAAGCTTGCGTTTCTCGATGCCACCAGCATGGATATGTGGCAGGTGTTCCCCTCTGTGTCTTTCAGCTGGCGATCGCAAGCTTGTTCACCGCATTCTTTTTTGAGGGATAAACTCATCCTTGCAGTCTGTCAGCAACCCCAACCTTCAGAGCCCTGCTCCTCGCTCACAGTCAGGGCTTGCATCGACAGAACACCCGCACCTACATTTCTCCGACCGGCGGCTCCAATGGCTCCGTTATTTTCGAGAAGGAACGCGCTGAACTGCAAGGGTAAGCTGTGCCTACTCTGCCCTGAACTTCCTTTGCATAAAACAATTGTGGGACGCTAGCTGGTGGTGGGTTCCCGAGTTCGTTGGACCATTTTCCCGGAGGTTCAAAAGTGCCACCGATGTTTTGTTAGCAGCTTCTTACGTTAAGCAACTTTTTTCCACCGCTCTATAATTGTTGCTGAGTGTGCACTGGTCTCCCGCTCGCAGAATGGGTCCCCTTATCGACGCTCTAGCCACTGTTAAAAGTGACATCGATGCCGAATGGGCGAAGCACGCCAAAGACCAAGGATCCCCGCGTGCTCCAGTTCCTATCAGCTGGGCAGATTTGATCACTATGGCAGGTGCGCCTAAGCTCTGACGAGCCGCACGGCGCGCGCGCCAAATGCGCTGCCGGTCTGCGAACAGGGTCCGCTTAGTTGCACGCTACTGTTCGTGCCTACGGCACAAATGTAGGTCACGCTCTCGTTACCATTCAAAACTCACCCACTTAGTTGCGCGGTCCGCAGATCGTGACTTTTTTGCAAGTACTTGAGCACATGTTTTTCTGTGAAGTGCACTCAAAGAGTCTGGGTTTGTGGGAAGCACGCCTCCGACAAAATAAACTGCTTTGCGCAAGCAGCAAACCTTTTTTTGGTGTTCACTTCATCAGCGAGCTGAGCTCAGAGAAGTGGTGCTGAGCGTGCTTTGACCTTGTTTGGGCCTTCCTGGCTTTTGACTTTCCAGCCGTGGTGGCCACTATCAAGCACTGGGACGAGGAGGATCAAACCCCCTTTCCCGTCCGCCAAGGACGTGTGGATGCTACCGAAGCCGACCCCAAGGTGATTCTCCCGGCCCCCGCCAGTTCCCCTTTCCGGAGATTTCATGACCAGGGGAGGCTGAGCGTCCCCCCAAGCTGCCTTCCAGTCCTCTCACTAAAAGCTAGCACGGTGCTCAGATTCGTTGAGTAGTGGAACGAGGTCTGCAGCCGTACGGGAGAGTCGAGAGAATATTCGTGTCTGCAGCCGTACGGGAGAGTCGAGAGAATATTCGTTCACTTCGCTATTGAGGAAGGCGCCCGCTTTCCGTAACAGCTTTCCGCTGATCTGTGTGCGTTCATACCACCTCCTTATCTTGCAAGTCATCGACCAGAAGAGCTACTTCTGGCCGCTCTTTCCGTAGCTCCCGTAGAGCGGCTCCTGTCGGTGCGGGTGAAGCTGAGCTGTTTAGGTATGAGGGACTGGGACGCAGGGGCGCACACTGGCATTCGATGCTGAGATATCGGAAGTCAAGGTGAGACTTATAACTGGAATATACAATCTCGGGTGCTCCTGCGCTGGACACTGCACGTCCTTCTCGGTTTGAGAAGAGGAAGAAAATAGGGGGAAAGACACTCCTTAAGGCTCAGGGCGTTCTGATCGTGTCCGTCCTTCCCTTGAGAAAGTGCTTTTAGAAGGTTCTAAAGAGAAGACTTAGATTCCTCTGTGCTGGTATGCCGGGAAGCACGGAGCAAGCTCCCCCGGAAGAGGCAGAAGCAGTGGTGTTTAAACGTCGTCACCCTACGGCAGCCCGAAAGCTTTCGCTATCAAGTGGATGGCGGGTTTGTGTTTCAGGCTTGGTTTAAAAAGAGGAACATCAAGCTCAACCACATGGTGCCGCTCTGGATGGAACTAGCTGATTCTAAGGTGCGTGTAGCTGATGGTTTTGAAGTTCACCGACAGGAGTTCCAACTGTGAGCATACTGCTGAGTGCGCTCGTGGTCTGAAACTCACTTCACACCACGGCCGAGCACGTTCTCTTTAGAAGTGTCCAGATTTCCTGCATTTCTTCACTTCCTAGTGTCCGGCTGCAAATGTGGTTTCAGAGCTCACTGTTGCTGTATATTTTAACCAAACACCGGGTTGGTCTGAACCCCTTGTTTCTACTTGTGCCGGTAGTTGGACAAAACACAGTTATGATATCCCTGACATTCCGCGCCTCTCCCTCGTGCAGGATGGCCTGATGGCGGATGCCGACTGCTCTGACTTGATGGCAACTTATGAAGCCAGCCCTGCACAATACAAGGCAGATTTCATCTTCGGTTTCACGCAGCTCACATCTCTTGGATCTGAATATGACGCATACGCCTATTTTTACGATGAGAGCCCGATCAAGGGCAAGGTTGTGGGCAACTATCGTGGATGAAGAGGTGTGCAACCTCAGACAGCTTTAAGGGAGTAGAGACAAGAGGAAGACTGGACATATACTGTCGTGGTCGACTAAGTCGCGGTGCTTAGGCAAAAAGATAATGATTTTAGTAAAAACAGTGGTAATACATCTAGCATAACAAAATTTAGTGTGTAAGCATCGATCATCAACGTTACTTCGGCAACTACTGAGTGTGAGATAAGGGAAAGAGTGATTCTACCGCGGAGGTTATGCTATGCAAATAAATTCCTACTTGGTTTTCTTGCTCCCCCGATCCAAATCGTTCGGTAGTGTTCACCACAAATTCGTGTGATATATGTATGTTAGCATTCAGATGACTCATGGCAGTAGTTGTAAGTTACATCCTAATTCATAGTGGCCCAAACCCTGTCGCGATTTTAATGGTGGCATTAGATTTTAGTGCGTCTTAGTAACGTATTTCTATTTTTCAGTGTTAATAACATTCGTTATCAAGTTATCAGTTTTTTAAGAAGGGAGAAAAAAACATATCCCGTCTACACGTTGCAGTGAATTATGACTGCCCGCTGTCAATCCCAAATATTTTGATGGTGTATGTGAACAGCTCGTCCCTAAGCTTAAACTCTCTACATTTGCGTTATACAGTCCATAAAGTGTGGAGAAGCAGAAATCCGCATATTGGAACAAAATGCAATAATAAACACAAGGCAAATATACATGTGCAAGCGATTTTTTTTTTGATATTTACATTCTATTCTCCTTTCACTAGTCGCATTCGCTGGAACTATCGGTAAACCGAATAAAGAATGATTAACTGCACTGATCTAAACGGGAAAATAACGCTCAATGCAAGCATAAAGGCTATTCACTAAGATCCAAGAAAATGCATTACGACCGGCTACACGCCAAGATCGACGTCAAAGAAATTTTGATTTTTATGCGCGAGGCAAAATAGACTGAGTTGAGTTCCACACGGCACGACCGTTTAAGCGTGTATCTGTCCGCACGCGGATCCCTGCATTACATATGTAGGTGTATTTCATTTTGTGACACTTCTTGTGATCAACAGCATACTTTGATTCGCAGGTGCGAGGATAAAACACCTGCCCCTTCCTGTCTGACGCTCTGACCGCGACGTTGACATGCGGGATCGTGGGACCAAGATCAAGAGGTCGTTGGAACGCCTGATCGAGCTCCTCAGGAGAGAATATGCTGCTGAGGCTCCTGCATTTCGTGCGGAGGAAACTGGACCCCAACAACGTGGAAAGCGAAATCGAAAATAATCCCCACCTGCTGCTCAACCGAAGCCTCAAGCAAGGCGCGCAAAGGAAGAGGTTGTGCCAGGAGGTACGCCGTAGCTGATGACACACCCAAGGATATAAAGGGGTTTTTGAATTCAGGATAATGGGCTTAGCGAACTGATCGCTTGCATGTGCCAGGGGGCACGATAGACTGGCAATTACCCCTACGAAAGGGGGATCCGATTCGGATTACCGGCATATTTGGGGAAATAATGATAGGGAATCTGAGATCGTGGATGAAGAATGCAAAATCAGTAAATGTAATCTCTCTGACAGAATCGTGAACGATAGTAGAATTATTAGGAACGATTATGACAGAATCAACGGTGTCAGTATGATACCGTGACAGATGACGATAGAGATGACATTTATGGCGGCGCAGGTTGGGGGAAAACAGGGATTCCTGTAACGAGAGAAACTAGCAGACCAGTCTGTGCATTATAGGGATGAAACACGAGTTCGTGGCGAGCTTAGTTACAGGTGAAAAATATTTTTGTAACACGGGCTTTATTGAATAATCACCGGTTGTGATATATATCGATTCGTGCCCGATTACTTTGAAACTTCGTATATACATTCGTATGCCTGTGACATTGCATGATCGGTTATATATGAATGCACGCGAGGGCACACATCCATCGAGTCTATTGAATTACAAGTTTGTGGATGAGCTAATCAGATGAAGATACGACCCCACGTGCTCTTTCAAAACTCCACTGCCTCCGGTATCTTCATTTGTTCTTCATCCAACTCTCTGAGAGCTGCAAGCAAGTCTTGCTTCATCACATCGCACGCACAGATTCCTTTTGAAACCCTTACACTGTATTGATACACCCGGTGGGAGTGCTGGGTATTCGGAGGGCAGACTGCACGATAGTTCACAGGCTACGACTTGGTCGGTTTCGTCGGACAGGCTGAGTTCCAACAGAAGTACGGTTGTATATGGATTTTCAGGATAGGGAAAATGCAGCTCGTGTTCCTGATCGACTGGAATATTAGTCCCAGAATATTGGCCCCACCCTTAAATTTCAGGCCACATTCTTAAATATCGATGCATCGAAGGACGGAGCTAAGAATATATAATATAATACGCGCCCCACCCCCGCGATACTCCGACATTCTTATATTCGAGAGACTACTGTAACGAACATCTGCGAATGTCAAAATTTTAACCTGTGCACCTCATGTTGTGACCCCAGTGACTTTATTGACCCTGCCTGTTTCTTTCCCGATCTTGCGATGTTTGCCACGCTAAAATGGGCAGGGCCGTGCGAAGTCTGCGACTTGCTGCCTCGGGGTCAACACCGACCCTGCCGTTGTAAGGTGCGCAGTCCCAATGGGAAATTTCTACCAAGACTTATAGTGCTTGCCCTGTTATGTTGATTGTGTTTGATTGGCACTTCAGGATTTCGGCATTCATAGTTGTGAAGATACCGACGACAGCTAGGTCAGTTAACCGATAGGTGCGTCGGTTTCTTGCTTCGTCAGTTTGGTCACAATATTCCTTATCATCTTGTTAGTACGACTGTCGATCGGCGCCCTTCGTTAGGACGACCGCCGTTCCTTGTGCATGTGTGTGTGTGTGTGTGTGTGTCATGTTATGCTAAATATGTTTCTGTTGCTTGTGCGGGGTCGCGTTTGTATGTTTCTGTTGCAGAAGACACTGACTGATGCCGGCTTTCGCCGCTAAGATTCCTTGTTGGTGTCGTCCGCTCGTGAAGAAGCTCGAGGTCAAATTTCGTGGCTAGAGGCAGGGTGGTGCGAAAGTCTCTGACTGGCTTGCTTTGGGGTCAAACCTGACCTTGTCGCGTTTAAGGTGAGTAGTCCCTCGCCCTTGGGTGCGAAATTTCTACCTGCGGATGGATATTGCGTGCTCTGCTGTTCGTATTTTAATTTTGACCCTTAGGCATTCCGCGTTTCTAGTTGCGTGGAGACACTGACTACATGCCTTCTAACCGATCGACCGGTACGTCGTTTTTATCGGCATTTTTATTTGGAGTATTCCTTTCTGTTTTACTATACTATCTATTCTGACTGAGATTGGTTGGTTCCGCTGTTATGATCGCTACTAATCCGTTTGCAGTTATATATAATGTATATCGAAGACATACATGGCAGGAGCACCATTTGGAACACAGGTGCTGTAGGAGGCAGTACCAAACCTTCTACTTGACAGTGACTGTGAAACTACTGGTGGATCATATATAGTGCAGGGTTCTATATTATGCACTATATAAGACTAATCAAGCTATGTCGATTCTTAGGAACTATGTCCAGACTCATTGCATATATTTGCAGTAAGAATTAGGTATTATATTGACTTTTGCCATGCGGCTGTTTTTACTTTAGAAATCTCAACTGTTTCTTTGGCCTTGGCCATTACTTATTCACTCAGCTCTCTGAGGTAATCCTAGTCAGCATGGCCAAGTCTCATCAACCTATCATATGCTTGTACTACATTATCATGCAGTATGATGTGCCAGTATTCTACATGTCACATTATTACACAGTACAGTGGTACTGTGTACTCCCATATAAGGGGGGTCTCTTCCTCAACAGGGGTCTCGGGCGCTAATGCTGTAAGGCGCGTATGACACTTCTGGCATGTATGACATTGCTGAGTCATCCGCGCATGACACCGTATGTTGTCCTAGCACAACTCCCCCCCCCTTCAGGTGGGAAGCGTCCTCGCTTGTGCTTAGATGCACAGTCGTTAGGCTGATTCGGAGCCCATGGTGTCCCATTCGCTGTCGTCGGACATCACTGGTGGCGGCGTGGGATTGTACTCCGGCATCAAGATCATAGGCCCTTCGTCAGCTTCTTCCAGGTTAGCGCAGACTCTTTCGTCGTTGAGCACCGTCTCATCCTCATCTCTCCAGAGCATCTCCGCCAGGTATTCACACACCGCTGCGATCGTTCCCACAGGTTGTTCCACCGGTAGAGAGCTGAATAGTTGTTTAAGCAAGGCCGCGGGGATGCCATATACGTGCCATCCAGCTCCCATGCCTGGCCTAGGGTCTCCCGACTCTCTGCTGGCGGAGCCGCTCTGCGCCATCTTCTCGTGTCGCCCATGGCGGCGTTTGAAGTCGCAGGGGTTTTCGGGGTCGCAAGACTAATCTTCAGGGTGGTGATAGGCGCGTTGGTCCAGAAGTGGGTGGGCTTCTTGTAGGGCATACCATACTTGCAATATGTAGTCAGATGCGGAGGTGGCAACCCTTGCATGCATCGGCGAGTGTGCAACCCATGAGGAGCTCGGCCACGCGGGTTCTCGATGAAGTAGAAGCTCGGCTGGAGGTACTTGATGATCTCCAACGTTCTCCGCACTTGCCTGTCAGCACCACGCAGGTTTCGTATCCCCACCGTTTTGGCTTGGCTATACTCCGTGCATGGAGGGCTCGCCCAAATGACGTCGAAGTGCCTGGGCGAGAGCTGCCGATAGTCCCAGTGCAGGATGTTTTCGCAGTGAGTGGGCTTCCATTGGTTCTGGATGTCCACCGAGACCACCTCGCACCCTGGAAACTGCTTGCTGAACTGTCGTTCGACAGAGCCTGTGCCACAAAACAACACCAGGATTTGTATCGGGCGTCGAGACGGTTGTAGGTGTGCGGCTCCTCGACCAGGCCCTTGGAATGGCATGAAACTGGTGGGCGACACCGTCGCGAATGTGCCCACCTCGTCGTCGGCTCGTTCTTCTGGGATCCAGGCCATTCCGTTCGCCTGTAACTCCTCAGGGTCAGTCAACCATACTGCTTCTGCTGTCTCCTCGCGTTTGCGAGTGACCCTGCTCCTTTCACGTTCTTGCCTCTTGGCTTCGACCTTCTCGAACTCCTGCAAAGCGCGGTTAGGTATCCCTTTTCGGCCAACCCCATCGAACTCGAGGTCCTCGCGAGTCTTCCATTCATTCTCGGAGCGCGGCATACCGACCCACTTGACCATGTACTCCGTCCATGTCCGCCCACTACGTCTCCTCGTGCGTGCCCTCTCAATGCACTCCACCGCCATCTCCTTGCGGCCGCTCACGTCCACAGGGGGAGGCGGAATCTCCGCACTCCTGTCTGCGAACTTATCCTGGCCCGACTCCACCGGGGTGAGCCTATCCACGGTGAAGACGTCGTGCACTTTCCACTGCAGAGGTAGCTTCAGGCGGTAAGCCGCGGGGGCTCCTCGGTCCTCGGGGGCGAGCTCCATCTGTCGATCGTTGTGGAAGGCCTCCAGTACTTCCATCGGGCCCAAGCGTTTCTTCAGCAACTTCTTGTGTAGGCCTCGATCCCCGGGTTGGGTGAGATGCGTGGCGTCCACCCACACCATGTCACCTGCTGCGTACCGGCGAGCACGATGGCGAGCGTCATACTGTGCAACTTGCTGCTGCTGAGCCACTAGCAACCTATCGCGAGCAGTCTGCAACTGCTGAACGAACTGCCGGGTGGTCTCGTGGGCCGTGCCTTTCTTCACGACGTCCCCTCTCCCCCCCTTGACGCGCCCCCTACGCGAGAGGCCAATGCAGCTTCTACGAAGAAGTCGAGCTGCGATGCCGGGGCGTGCCCATAGCAAAGCTCGAAGGGTGTGAATCCAGTTACCGCGGACCTGGATGGCTACTATCCCGCAGTCCTTGTGGGAGGACCAGATTTGAATGTGGTCCTCCCATCCACAAGGACCTATTTTCAAATAATTTAATTGGGCATGCCAACCAAAATTGGAGGTGCGTCCAATGAAAGGTGGTCTATACAGCAGGGTATGTACTTAGTTAGATGATGCCTGGATTGGCCTGGATCCGCCTCATATATCTACCACGATTGCATTTGTATATGCACCCCTCGGATTTTTCAACTCAGATTTTTTAAAATGTTAAAAATCACTCAAAATAATACCCGCTATCTTCAATAATATTTTGCTGATAGTATATGGAGGCTGAGCATGCGTCCAAGGATTCAGCAACACCGTAGCATTGTGTACAATCATGTTTACAACATAACACACGTTGATAACCTCACAGTGGACATATATTTGCACCCAACTCGACATGTCCTATCAATTTTGGTCAAATATCAGAAAATCTGAGGGTTAATTTTGGCTCTGACGTGATGTTGCGGATGCTAGATTGAGTGCGTGCATGGCACTTCCACACCATCGTCTCGCTATTGAACAGCTATGGTCGGCATATAGACACACTACTTGATTTTTTTAGCTATCTACATGGCCATAATGTGCAATACTTTGGCGTGTATGCATCGTTGAACCGGACGAAAGGCAATTTCTGTTTGGGAGATTTAAGGCATTTTTCAGTTTTGACACCCGGTGCTGCTTCTACCGATATTTTGAGGGTCAAGATGACCTCGGATGAAAGTTTTGACAAGACACTACAGAAAGAGCAGCTCGAGAACTTGACAACATGGGTGCTCAAATTTTCAAAGGACCTTCGAGGAGGCAGTTAGCTTGAGTAATAGCCTGGTCCTTGTGGGAGGACCAAGGTTTAGTTCGTGATTTTTGTGAAATCACATCCCCAAATCACACCCGCTAAACATGACCCTAAAGTCACTCTAGGGATAAACCCATGCAAAATAATATTCAATTGACTAAAAAATGTCACGAAAAAAGGCTTGAATATGATTTAACGGGCAAGCTAGCGACCAATATAGCGATTGCGAAGTGGTCCTTGTGGGAGGACTAGCAATTTGGATAGTAGCCATGGAGTCGGTAATGGCGTACTCCACCGGGGTGCACCATAAATCCCAGTCTGTCTGGTTTGCGTCAACGTAGGCGCGCAGCATGCGCTCCACCGTGTGGTTTGTATGCTCCGCTTGGCCGTCCCCTTGCGGATGGTACGGCGTAGTGGAGGCCACTTGCACTCCCATAAGGCGATGCAACTCCATATGAAAGGCGTTACGGAAGCGAGAGTCCCTGTCACAGACGATTTTCATAGGGGCTCCGTGCAGTCGCCAAACATGGTCGAAGTACATTCGTGCCACCTGCTCGGCAGAACTGTCGGAGTACAGCATGGGGACCACGTGCACCATTTTGGACAACTTGTCCGTGAACGTGGCAAAGGCGTCGTAGCCCCGCTCAGTGCCGACAACGGGTCCAATCCGTCTTCGTCGGAGCCTGAGGCTGCAAAGGATCCCCGGGGACGGGTCAATGCGGAGCCTGCGATTTTTCAAGATCCGACGGGGACGGATCACTACGGATGCTGGGATTTTCCCGGCTCCGCCGGGGACGGATCACGGCGGAGCCTGATTGTTTCCGGCTCCGCCGGGGACGGGTCATGGCGGAGCCTGATTTTTTTCCGGCTCCGCTTGAAACGGGTCCAAACGGATCCCGATGGCCTTTAACGCCTCAGTGACATCCAGACATGCCCCAGTGAGCTGCCCCAGTGACATGCCCCCGGAACATACCTGAAAGCGCAAAGCCTCAGTCTTCGATGCGTTGCGCCCGGTGCCAAATTGCCGAACCTCAGCATTCTCTACTGCGATACACCTAAATAAATGGCTCTTTTCCGCTGTTGTCATGTCTGCTGAATTGAACCATCTGCCTGGAATATTCACTTCGACTGCCAGCTCGACCTGTTGAGGACCAGGGTACTTCTTAACTATCTCGCATGCCAGCGAGCTTTGTACACTTCGTGTGGCCCCGCCCGGCCTTGGTGCATTGGCGCCTGGAACGGCAACTGCACGTCGCATTATTCTCTATTATGAATTATCCAAAATTGCGTATGACCTATGTATTTCTATTAGGGGAGAGAGAGACAGTACTGTGCTACTGTCTAAGTTGGGGGTGCGAGAATGAATAAAATGCGATGCCACTGCGCACTGGGCCTCTCGTCTGCTCTCGTCTCGTCTGCGAGCTGTGACTAGTGTAGGCCGCCGGCGATCCGACGGATCACGGAGACGGATCCAGCAAATTGCAGAATTTCACGGAGACGGATTTCAACGGGGCCTCAACAGCTTGCGCCTCCGACGGGTACGGATGCGCTCGGAGCCTGAGATTTTCCAGAATCCGGCGGAGACGGATTGACGCGGAGCCTCGATTCTAAAAGATCCGGCAGAGACGGACTGCAACGGAGCCTGCGATTTTTCAAGATCCGTCGGTGACGGATGGGGCCGGAGCCTGAGCAAATTAGCGATCCGTTCAACGGGTACGGGTCGGACCCGGACCCGTTGTCGGCACTGGCCCCGCTCCGTGCGCGGTAGCCCTGTGACGAAGTCAATGCTCACCACTTGCCACAGCCTGACCGGGACTTGGAGGGGGTTTAGCTGGCCATCTGGATAGCTGTTCCTCGGGCGAGTCTGCTGGCATATCAGGCACGAGCGGGCCCAGTCGGTGACGTCCTTGTTCATGCGGGGCCACCAGAACCGCCGCACTATCCGAGCAAGAGTCTTATCACGCCCGGTATGTCCCGCCGCGGGGGACTCGTGTGCTTCACGCATGACTATCTCTCGGAGGGGAGAGTCGGACGACAACACCAGCTGGTAGAGTCCTTCTGCGATGCGCCAGCAGATCATGTCGTCAACCATACGGAAGGTGTCCGTGCGTTGGTGCGGGGCGGCCAAAAGTTCTTCCTTCAACATTGTGAGGTAAGGGCTACGCTCGTACTCCGCGCGTAGTGCTTTTACGTACTGACATGCCTTTAGTGGTCCTTTGGCCGCGCGCGCCTTGGCTGCTGGCCCCGTCGTAACCATAGGCTCGCTTGCACGTTGAGCCGCAGGTGCACGGGCACTCTTCGCTCGAGGTCGGGTCCGGCTGGCCGCTGGCGCCCACACCAGCAACACGGGCCACCGCAACGCTGGCCGGCCTCCATCTGGTGACTCAAACAAGCGTGTGGGGTGACCCTTCGCGTCCTTGAGGTCGAACACCTTGACCACGTGCAGGCCGTACTTGGGCTGGATGAGGGTGCGCCAGGACGCGTCATAGTCCGGCAATAGGAACATCGCCGACGTGTTCTCAGGGTCGGCGCGCCACTCAGCCATGAAGTGGCGTAGGATCTTCTCAATGAGGTTACTGTCCTTGGTGTAGGGAGGATTGCACCAGACGTGCTTTCCCCGCCATTGTTGTTTGAGGCACTCCGTCCAGTATGTGTCCACTTGGCGGTTGACGCCCATGGAGTCACAGCACGCGTCGACGTCGAACGGACCGCACTGCGCTGAGATCTCTTCGAGCTTCTCCTTTACCAGTTTCCAGTCCTGCCGGTCTACCACGTTGTCGTAGTGGGAGCTTGACGCGGGAGGGGTCGTTGTTTTCGAACTCTGGATGCTGGAAGGGGAAGGACTAGGGGAAGTTGAGGGGGTCGGAGAGGGGGCGAGCTGTGGTCGCGAGCGGGAGCGAGTAGTAACGCCAGCCAGAGTGGCTTCTTGGGCACGCTCCGCGGTATGTAAAGTCTCCGCGGCGTCCTCCCACAAGTCGGGACTTTCCACCCAAGTGAGCCCATTCAGGTAAGTGAGCTCTCCAACGACCAACGGAAGGCTGACCGGGGGTATAGACTCGTCTTCCGAGTCGGAGTAATCAAACTTGGTGTCGAGTACAGAGGTGGGGTCTTCAAGGATCTTGACTTTGGCGGGCTCCTCGGACGGATCCTCGTCTGTGTCGTCCTCGTCGATTGCACCGAATACTGAGGTAGGGTCGGCGGGGATAGGGTCGTCCGGCTCCCTTAGTACGCTCTGCCGAGGCTCGTCTGTAGCCCGATCGACCACGCCCTTCTCTTTGAGCCCCTCCCTGGCTGATGACTGCTTGTAGTCCGGCCGTCTGGATTGGGCGTCCGGGACCACAAGGCATCGGCCCGGTACGTGCTCCATTTGGTGCACGCCCACTTCCACCAAGTCCTCGTACCAACGTGCCTGGCGTCGACTCAACTCCCGTGCCGGTGCGAAGAGCCACTGCAAGGGCTTGCTTGTGGTCACCCATGAGCTTGAAGTCGGTGAATATGAGGTAATGCCTCCACGTCACCGTGGTACAGTGGTGGATGGCGCACAGCTCCCGCTCCCCAGCATGGTAGTTTTGCTCGGCCGAGGAAAATTGCCTGCTCTCGAAGGCCAGCGGTTGAAGACCTCGCCCAAGGTCTTGCATTAGCACGCCTCCTAGTGCGACCGCACTGGCGTCGGTTTGCACGCAGAATGGGCGAGACCCATCGGCTGCTGAGCGCTGGTCCGGTAGGGCGAGAATGGGTGCCGAAATCAATACTGTCTTCAGTCGTTGGAAGGCCTCTTTCTCCTCCTTGCCCCAAGCAAGTCCATGGCACTCCCATCTTCGTGAGGCGAGTGAGAGGGTGTGCAATGTGCGCGAAGGACTGGATGTACCTCCGGTAAAGGCCACACATTCCAAGGAATTGGCGCACGTGGGTGACCGTCTCGAGCTCCGGCCAGTCGCGAACTGAGGCAACTTTGTCGCGTTGGGGTCGACAACCTTCCTTGCTGCACACGTGGCCAAGGAAGCGCACTGCTCGCATGCACAGCTTCAACTTGCTCCGCTTGAAGTACACTTTGTGCTGGCGACAGGCAGCTAATACAGCTCGTGCATGGCCAACATGAGCAGTAGGTGTGTCACTGAAGATCATGATGTCGTCCACGAACACTCTGCAGAAGGGTAGGTGTCCGAGGTACTGCGTCATCATTCTTTGCCACGTACTCGGCGAGTTGCTCAGTCCCATAGGCATGACCAGCCACTCATAAGCCCCAAAATGGGTGGTCATGGCTGTCTTCTCGATGCCATCTTGTTCCATGGGAACCTGCCAGAATCCCCACAAGGCGTCTGCAGTAGAGAAGACTGTCGCTCCCTGTAGGTCATCGAGGAGGGTTTGCACGTCAGGGAGGGGGTACTTTGTCCTTGACCGTGCGCGTCTCGTTTATCGACCTGTAGTCGATAACTAGACGCAACTCCTTAGGGTTGCTCGGCTTCGGCACCATGAGTACCGGACAATCCCAGGGAGACGATGATGGGCGGATGTATCCCTTGGCCAACATCTCGTCAAGTTGTGCACGAAGTTGCCGAAGCTCCCACACCACTGAGGATTTCTGTTAATAAAGTGTTAAAAAGTGTTAATTATGTGTTAAAAAGTGTTAACGGGTAGGAACTGTTAATAGTGGTGTTATAAATCCCGGTGGTACTTATTGATTGGCTTGGGCGAAAGTTAAGGAATTATATAATTCATGTTAACAGAATGTTAACAGAATGTTAACAGAATGTTAAATTAACACAATTTTAACAGAATGTTAACACTTAATCGGAGGGGTGCCGGAGGGAGTTGAAATAGGCCCCCCTCGCGAGATCGTTACACATGTAAGGATTATTAACAGAAAATTAACACTTTTAATAGGAATCATACACGTGGCACTCGGATTAACAGTTTTACCGGATACTAACACTTGGCAGACTGTAAACGGTCATAAATTAACAGATTTGACCGGATCGTCCACGTGTCATGACTATTAACACTAGCACCACTAGATATTAACAGAATTTCCAGATTGTTCCACGTGGCATGTCTATTAACACTAGCACCACTAGCTATTAACAGAAATTCCAGATTGTTCCACGTGGCATGCTAGGAGGGACTGCCGATGCTACTAAAAGTACCACTGGAACCGATACGTTCCATGTGGCAAGCAGGCATTCGCTATCTACACAGAGCAATTGTGTGCTAGGAGGCAAGCACAAGAGCAAGAAAAACGGCTAAGTACCAAACGCAAGAGTACTCAGTACGGAGTACAGTAGGACCGATCAGAATGATGTTGATGTGAGGTGTCTAGCCTGTTGTACGGAGTACTCAGTACAGTTGAGTTATGGAAAGAGTTCCTGAATGTATAAGAACTCTAAGTGTAACCCGTTTCGGAGATGAGAACTGAACTGAGAATTGTAACATAAAGGTGAAAAGCCGTAACTGCTGTATATTGTGTATTGAAAGCATGCACTGAAAGCAAAAGCATACTAGAACGAATTGCGAAACCGAATTCCGATAGTAGACCAACCGAAATCATACCTCGTGCGGTCGTTTAATAAATAGAGATAAGATAAGTCCGAAACCGTAAAGAAGAGAAGAAACAAGAGTGTAGACTCCTACAAAATGGTAATTAGTCCGTTTTTTCTACGTTGCTTCCCTGATCTTCTGCGCAATTCTGATTGAACG
This sequence comes from Cymbomonas tetramitiformis, assembly GCA_001247695.2. Lineage (NCBI taxonomy): Eukaryota > Viridiplantae > Chlorophyta > Pyramimonadophyceae > Pyramimonadales > Pyramimonadaceae > Cymbomonas > Cymbomonas tetramitiformis. The sequence goes on from LGRX02031285.1 coordinate 20,298, forward strand.
CACCCCTTGCCTTGCGAGTTTAGCTAGCCTAGCCCCTTTCTGCGAAATCGAGAATGTCTGCGCTTGTGCTTGCGCTCCGCGGCGGTGGTTGCGTTTGATGGTTCCAGGTCCCCTTGGAGCCGCGTCCGTGTGAAGGAATTCAGCTCGGCGAAAATCTTTTGGGGTGCGCGCGCTGCCCTTTTCTTAGCACGCATACGCACTCACGGCCTTAAGCCGTAATTTAGCACTCGCAGGTACCGCAAATTCAAATCGCTCCAGTTTTCCGGCAATTCCGACCCTCTGCGGCGGAAGCGCTGCGCAATTTTTTTTTAAATCTTGCGTAGCTTTTGCTGGAATTCGGGGTCGGTTTGAGATCTCGCGTGCCTTTAGTTTGGCCCTCTAGTCCCCCCTATTCGGAAATCGCCGCGCTTCGGCCGGTGTGACTGCTTGTGCTCGCGCACAAGTGGTGAATTTCTGGAGGTGGGTGCTAGTTGCCGCGCGTGGCGTGGGGCGTTTTTCAATTAGTTGGTTTGCAAGCATACCGCGCGTGATGTTCCCAATGGAGCTTTAATTTTCTAGTTCCCTCTGTTCCGGAAATCTCCGCGCTTCGGCCGGTGTGCCTGCTTGTGCTCGCGCACAAGTGGTGAATTTCTGGATCGGCGGGTGCTAGTCACCGCGTTTGTCATATAGCACCTTCAATTGGTTAGATCGCACGCATAGCACGCATAATGTACTCGGATGGAGAAGGATTCCACGGTCGGTCGGGTCGTTGTGGAGGGGGTCGGGCCGGCGCCTCCCCCGGCTCAGCCGTGGGGTCCGGTCAGTCGGGATCTCGCGCTGCGGGTCTGTCGGTCGGCCCGAGCTCTTCGGAGTTCTGGGGCGCGGCTGGCAGGTCGGACAGCCGGGATTGGCGCTCCCGTGAGAGGGGGGGAGTGCGGCGTGCACTCGCACGCCAATACGGCGGTGAAGCCCTCGAGGTTACACCGGCGCGCACGCCCCTGAGGGCCCCTCCGGGGTTGTCTGGTGGGCCCCCCAGGGCCTCACCACCGAGAACTCCCTCACCAGCGAGAGTTAGTGGGGCTGAGCCAGTGTCCGAGCTCGCATTGAGCTCGGCGCTACAGCAGCCGGCGCGCCGGAAGCGTGCGTCGCTCGAGGCTCCGGCACCGGCGGCGAGCGCCAGCTCCGAGTCGGACTCGGACCGCTCTGCTAAGGGACTGAACCCCTCAGCGGCTCCCTTCTCCCCACTCCCTGCGTCCAGCAGGAGTGCGAGCAGTAGTAGGTTCGTCCGTCAGGAACCGGCGCCGGGACCGGTAGCGTCCTCCCTCTCTCCCCTCGTGGAGTGCGAGCAAGGGAATCTCATCAGCGCCCCAGGGCGCTTTGAGATTTACCGAGCCAGTGACTGGAGCCCCCCTGCAGAAGGGGAGTTTGACGATGTCCGGCGCTCAGAGCGGCTGGACGTCGTTCAGTCACGGGAGCACGAGTCTCGCATCCGGCCCAATCCAGCTTGGCGAGGGGAGCGACGTCAATCGATGCTCGCATTGGCCCTCCGTCAATGGAGCACTTGGGCGCTGGACTCAGCGCAACGACGTGCAAGAGTCTCCCTGCCAGCTCGTCAGCGCGCAACCGCGCGGCTTGCGTGGGTCGCATGGAAGGCCAGAGCGGACCGGTCAGCGCATCAGCGCGAGCTCCAGCGCCTGGCATTCCAAGCTTGGAATGACGTCACCCAGCAGGTCGCCCAACTTCAGGGCCTGTTTGTCAGAGGCAGTCGGCGTCGAGTCGAGTCCGCTTTCGCGGCATGGCGCCAGCGTGTCGTCCAGTCACAGGGTCTGTGGCGCAGGGGCAGTCGACGTCGAGCTGGGGCCGCCTTCATGGCATGGCACCAGCAAACGATGCTCGCCAAGGAGAGGAGCACCTGGTGGGTTGGAGCCCGGAGCCACCGGATGACTCAGATGGTCAGAAGGTGTCTCCGCGAGTGGCGCCGACTCCCCAGGACGACCCCAGTCAGCTCGGACTCGTCCCAGGGAACGAGTGCCCGCCGTCCAGTAAGGAAAGCGGGGGGAACCTCATCCGATGTCAGCTCTTGCTCGGATTCCGACCAGGAGTCTTGGTGGAAAGACATCCGTCGAGGCCTAAAGCGCCTGGGGAAAGACCACCCGCTGTCAGGGGTAATGTGGTTCCAGTTTAAGGACCATGGGCTCTCCGACGACGGCGCTTATCGCCTGGAGATCCACCAGCAGTCAGTCTCCGAGTCCAAGGGATTGATGCAGCAAAAGCGCGATCGAGGACCCTCACAACTCCCTCGGGAGGTGTAGATTCTCTGCCTTTGCCATCAACGTCAGCAGACCAGGGGAGATAGTACGCCGAGGAGTGGACCTCCAGGAGGTAAGGAGAGCGGTCGTCGCTGCCGTCAGAATGAGCGGCCGCACCCAGAAGTCACACAGGGGTCTTAGGAAGTCAGGTACAGCACCTCCGAGTTCCGCAGCCCCCGGTGGGAACTGGTCAAACCGGTTTGCTCCCCTCTCGTCCTCATCGGAGGAAGAGCATCCCGCGGAACCTCCGAGGCTTAGGACTCAGGCGCCTAAGCCGAGCGGCCCCAGTCGCCCGGTGCCTCGCACCAGGAAGCCCAGTCGAGCACCCTCGGCCCCGCACCCCGGTCCGACTTCCTCAGGGGACACGTCGTCGTCCCCGGAGTCCACCTGGAGCAGGAACAGTCAGGACCTGCAAGAGCTGAAGGAAGCCTGGCAGAAGGAGTCTCAAGCTCGGGAGGCAGCTGCCGAGGCTCGCCTGGAACAGCTGTCTCGGCAACTCCAAGAGAGTCAAAGAGCTGCCGAGGAGCGCAGGATCTCCGATCAGCGCGCTGCCGAGGAACGCAGGGCCTTCGAGCAACGCGCTGTCGAAGAGCGCTGGGCTGCAGACCGGCTGGCAGCAGAAGCCCGGGAGACTGCCAGGCAGTTGGCTGTCGACGAGAGCGTCGCTCAGCAGGTAGCTGCTGCTTTTCATCTCATTTAACTCCTATGCTGGTATTTACCCCGGAAACGGGGTAAGATTAATTGACATATTCCTTGAATTTTAGCCCCATAATACCCCTCTAGGGACCCCCAATGGCCTTGGTGGGTATGTCGAATGGACCGCATGAGAACCACCGCCAAATATATGTAGGGTCTTTCAGCGAAAACAATAACGACCATATCGCAAAAATGAGACACGCGGGCGTAAATGAGAAAAAAATGAGAAAGCATTAAATTGTCTGCCAAATTGGTTTTTGGGGTTCTGAATGACAAATATTAGGGTTAATTTGAATAGTCCTTGAAGGAATTTCGAAAAATCTGGTTTTTGACTCTTCAAAGTAGCCACGCGAGTCACGCGGGCGGCAAGAAAACGGGAAAGGTGGAAGTATCGTGTAAGGTGTGGAAAGTTATGATTTTGCCTTATGTTTGTGAACGAAATGTTAGATTTTTGCACTATTAGAATATGTAATATTTTGACATTTCCGAAAATGCAACTATTTGCTTACATGGGAGAGATCCAGCAGATTTATGGCCCATTTTAGGGTGTTTGGAGGGTCACGTACTAAAATTCTTCTCATCGGGCGAAAGTGAGCAGCAAAGGAGATATTTTCAAAAGCTATTGTGCTGGAAAAGTTGTTCGGGAGTGAAACCAACCAGGGGTGATGCTCCCTCAGGCTTCATGTGACCCAACATGGGCATTCAGCGGGTAAATTTGCCCTGAACAGGCTATTCCAGCACGATTCTCGGCAGCTAAGAAGACCGGTTAACTGTATTATTTCGCGGGAAACATTAAAATACGTCAGAGGCAAAATATCCCGCGGCAGGTGTTCCTACAGGTGTGCTGCACATGGATATATCGGGGCGTCCAAGGTTCAGGGTTTTAGGGTATATGTAGGAGGAGTCGTAACCGGAGGTCGTTTGCACACACCTGCGTTCGTGACATAGAACCACAACCCGCACCTTAGACTACCTACACCAGTATGGCCAATATTGGAATATATTGCAGTATTGGATATGGCCTTTCGATACTTTTACGTTTCGCGACTGCCAGTTACAACAAGCCCAATGGGTTCCTAAAGACCCTTTAATTCTCCGCTTGTGGCAGCAAGCGCGGGAACAAGCAGACGAAGACTGGGAGGACTTCGGGCAACATGCAGTTAATCTCAGGACCTATCACTGGTGGAGTTTTTGGCCGATGTACGTCCACGGCCGTAGATCCAGCGAAAGGTTCGGTGTGAGGCATCTCGTGTACTGGTATGAGGGCGGGTGGATCTACCACCGATACTCAGATTTGGAGTGGCGGGCCTGGCGAAATAGAAACCGCTACAGCGAAACAACGCACGGTGCCCTGACAGAGCTGGAAAGCGATCTGCTGCAAGAAGATGATAGGAGATGCGCAGTTTGCGGGCGTATGTTAAGAACCTGCACCCTGGCGCGCATATTTGATGCTAGCGCGTGCAATGAGGAGACGTATGCTTGGTAGCTAACACTTATGTCACGTGACTGTACACAAATAAACCGTATATTTACATGTATGAAAAACAATAAGTTTCACGCCGTGCTGCCATTGTAATCTAGTGTGCGTGCCACGAGGAATGAATGAGGCTGTGTTGCTTACCTTCACCTGTCCAACGCCTCGGAGGCCAAGTTTTCCCTGGCCACCTTCAGAAGTTCTGCCTTTTCAGGTCCTCCTGGAACTCCGCCGACAGCAGGTTTGCCAGGAGTTCGTCCCAGCAAGTCAGGATCTCGCTCGCATCGAAGTCGTACCAACCTGTCACTTTCGGAGCGGCTCTCCGGAAGGCGTTCTCCGCGAACAAGCTGTTCAAGTCAGAGAAGGTTTTGCTTGTTCTCCTCGTTCTCGGCATAAGCAGAGGCGCACATGGAAGCCAAAACCCCCACTTCACTCTGTTCGTGTTCAGATCCACCTCCAAGACCTCCACGAAATGCATGGGCATGGACACGGCGTTGTTCCCAGGCATGCGGATAGTAACGCTGCAGCCGTCGTTGCCCGCGGCCACCGTAACTGCGAAACTTTTGCCCGCACTCTTCGCCAGCATGTCGATGGTGTAGTCCGTAGGAAGGTTACGGTAGGCCAACGGTATGTCGTCGTCCGGGTCGTCCGAGTCGTCCGAGTCGTCCTCGTCGTCCTCGTCCATCGAGACGCCTGCGAACTGTCCAGTGGCCGCCTCCGGGCGATGCGCGTTCTCCACCTGCTCCGCAATCTGATTTGCATCCTCGAAAAAGCAATCGTCGTCAGGAGCGAAGCTGTCCGTTATAAGGGCGCCTGTCGGACCGATCACAGAGGCCGCTCGGAATAGCACTCGTCCCTTTTCACGACCCCGCGCTTGTCGAGACTTCCCGGGTGGAGACTTGCTCCCTGGGGACGCCTTTGCCAATGGCGAACTGCGTGCACGCTTGTCGCTTGGAGCTCGTGCTTGATCTCCCTGTGGCGCTGCAGGAGCAGGGCATCCTCGGCCACCTGCGCCTGGCCCTCGTGCTGCCGGTGCCTGTGGTCGAGTAGGCATAGCTTCGTTGGTTTGCGGACCTCGCGCAGCAGCTCCTTCTCGTCTTGCCTGTGTAGTGGCTGTTACAGCCTCGAGTGATGGCGCCGCCCGCGCAGCTCCGCCGGCTTCGGAAGTTCTTGCAGGCAAGGCCTGCTCCGTACCCGGCGACGCATCCTCCCCGGTTTCCTCACCTGTCGTCGCTCGGCTTTTTTTTCGAAGGACTCTGAGTTGTTCGTGGTGGGCCTTTCGGGCGACATCCGTCGCCTCAAATAAGGCCTTCGCCAACGGCTCCTTGAGTGGGCGTTCAGGAAGTTCAACTCCCAGGTGGTGCAACGCTGCTTTACACTCGGCCACCGTGTACCTGCAATGGCAGCCGACGCGTAAGACATACAGCTAAGACTCAGGTAGGCATAATACTTGCAAGACCTAACAATGAAATCGAGGTGCTCGCAACCGACCAACGGGACGAACCAAAAATCGACGGACTCGACGTCCCTCGCTTTCTCCACGCACTTGCGCACGATCTCTTGTGGAGGTTTCCGCGGAAGGTCCTTGCTTAACACGTTGCGACCATCGGATAACACTTCGAACTGTTCGGGTATCGTCCGTTCTGGCACCTCCTCCTGCACTGGCTTCTTGTGCCAGGCGTTCTCGTAAAGCTCCTTCAAATCCACAGGAGCCTGTGGGGTCGGCGTCGGTCCAGCCCAGGCATCGTAGTCCTCGGCGGTCTTGGGCAAAGGAAAGTACCCGAGCAACGTGTCCAGCGTGTCACTTGGAATACGGTAGTGGATGTAGTCGCACATGCGACTGAAAGCAGTGCGAGTTTCCCTCTCTTCCTTCGGGTCTAGCGGCTTCACCCCTTCTAACGTGGGGCTGCTGTCGAAAGCTGGGTAAGTTTTCATTACCTCCAGGCCCTTACGGAGATCCTCATCAGGGGAGAAGTCCTCTCCGGAGGCCTTTCGGCCAGTTTTCGAGAAAACATTTGTTTTTTTCTTGTTTTGACATCTTTTTGCATACTTAAGGGTCAAAATTCTTTCGGTCAATCTTCGGCCAAACCCTCTTTTTGGGAGACTCTCTCGGCCAGGGGCCGGTCAATCGCGACAGGACTTCTCCCCTGATCCTCATCCACTCCGTCAGGCATGTGGTTTGCGTATTGTTCTCCAAACTTGTACTTCAGCCGTGTAACACCATCCACGTCCTTCTCGAAGTGCATCAGGTGTGTACGCCTGACTTTCCCAGAATAGCCTTCAAACTTTGGGTTTATGTGCGGCTCCAGCCAAGCCTTGAAGTCCAACTGTTGGCCTTGTACGTCCGTGATTTTGGTGAACTTCTTCACCGGCCAGCTTCGTAACCAGCCAATCCACGATTCCAGCGTCAACAGCCACACTCCAGATTTGCGCGCGTCTTTCCCAAATATGAACATCTTGATGAGTCCAAACCAACCGTCGCAGTCGTTATGGGTGTGCGCGACCATCAGACGGTGGAAGACAACCACGTTGTAAATATTGTAGTGCACCAACAACGCACAAAACGCGAACGTGTTCTTGTTCCAGTTTTCTGAGCCACCATCCAGCTGCAAATGAAGCTCCTTCCGGAAGTAGCGCTTGCCCGCGCGACCTTGTGCGGTGTAGTGCAACAAGTTCCACAGTGTCGTGAGCAGCATGTTTGCACCCTTAGCCCCGCTCCAAGGGAGCCCAACTGAAAATAGAAGCAACGAGCCATGAAGTATCGTGAGCTGCAGGTGTAGGTTAAAGAAATGCTGTTTCTTCTCGCTGATGCCCTTAACTTGATGCGGGGCATGCGGAACAACCGTGTTCTGATTTGCCGCGCCGTCCGCCGCTATGGAGTCGATCCGACCGTCAGGGTCAGAACCCTCCTTCCGCCTGAGGTCATAACACGTGCGTTGCAACCTGTGAATGTAGTCGTGTCGCGCGAAACGAGCAGAATAGGCGTCCCAGCGTGCAGGATCGCGACCCTGTTGTCCAAGAAGCTGAGCCCTCTCTGCACCCAGATCGTCACATGTCGTGCAGATTCCGGACACCTCCACCTTCGCCCTTACCGTTATGTCTCGAGCCTTGAGCAGGTTTTTCACGTATATTTTGAAGGTTTCAGCACATACTGCCCACTGGTCCTCTGTGTCGAACTTATACAAGTCGTACTGCACACCATAATCGATGGGTGGAATTTGGCGCGCACCACTTACCGGCATCCTCTGTGGTGCTCCTTTCAACATATTCGAATCCGCCCACTCGCGGAACACCTCCTCGTGGTAGGAAATCGTCGTCACCACCGCCTTCGCCACAGGGAATGCAGTTGTTGCCGGTAGTTCCCCCTTCTCTTCAAGGATAAGTGCCTTATATCGCTGGTACGAGCTCCTGGGGAGCGCCCAGACTGTTCTGAACGCCTCCTCGCAGATCTCCTTTTCGAAAAGCTTCAGGGTGCCAATAACACGCTCTCCAGACTCGCGCTTCACGATCGCTTTGCGCATAGTTGCCATAATGTAAGACTTGAACTCAGTTTGGCCCATGCGCTCCTTATGGTCCATATTGCCCTTGAATGTGCTGAACAAGAAACTGCAGTTCCGATCGCACCCACAGCTGAAACCGCCCTCGCATAGTCCGGGAATA
>LGRX02031286.1:0-14986 GCA_001247695.2 Cymbomonas tetramitiformis
CCATGTTTGTCAATATCGGAGAGACTGTGTCTTCCTTAAAATCCTCATGACTATATGTATAATGGTGCTATACTGATGTCAACACCTTTACTCTGAGTGATTTATTGATTTCAGATGTGATGTCGTGGCAAAAATATATGTCCACGTCATTGGCACGAGTCATGTTGTGTCCATGCATACACGATCTTAGCGCAGGTCACAATACAGTGCCCGAGCATACGCGATTTTAGCGTAGGTCACATTGTGCCTCTGTTTATTACATCTGAGAATATATGTTACTCATCTTTGTGAGTCTAGACAGCATTGTGCTGATTGCAATGCTTTCTCTGGTGACTTATATATCACAGATTATACCAATATGGTGATCAGTCCAGTGCAATATTTTGTCACCGGAATGTACAGGGATTGTGAATGATTGAAATCCAGCCGGAGGAATAATCTCAACAGCTTATTCTGTACTATTGAATTCATCGGAGTTACTTATTTCGACGATTCAAAAACCCATGTCATTGTAGTGATGACAGCTCATATGAATATATAGGGTTTTTATCAGAATGCTTTTATGTGATGTCAACATATTATGAACAATTCACTTGCATCTCAGGATCAAAGGAGTTACGCTTGGAAGGTTTTGCATGATGGTCACCAACAGTTATCAGCTGTTATTCAGGTGCCAAATTCTGCCTTCAGCACTGGGACTATATCAACCAGTCTTACAGCGATGCACTTGTCCTTCCCACTCTTATATACAGCTATAGTGCCAAAGTATATCAGGTGGGATATATATATATATACATTATATAACTATCATCTTCTGATCCAGGAAATGCAATTAAGCATGGTATCAGGTTATATGTTATGTATATAGTTCAGCATTCCAAACTTACTCGAGAATGTAAATGCTGAGCAAGAGTCAACTTATAGTCATTGGGATATAGTTTCCCATCCGAGTTTACACTTTATTAGTGATGGTGGATTTAACGTTGTACAGATTTCAACGTTATTTGTGGATGCAGTGATTTTATCAAAAGCAATCCATCAGAAATAACCAGATCGGAATATGAAATGGATATGTGTGAATCCTATCCACCTTCTTCCCCCCTTGAGGAAGTGTGAATACATAGGCAGTCAGTTGTTTATATAGCTTATAGCTTATAGCTTATAGCTTGCAGTCCTTATAGGAAGCAGCTCATACAGTTTTAGGGTTGTTGCCCAACAGTTCTTGGGTTGTTGCCCGATATATAATCATGTCTGCATCGAAAACAGCATGACATATATCTGCCAAACACAAAGTGTATCCAATAAATAGGTGGCATTTAGGGCATATCTGGTTACAGTGGCCCTTTCACCCAATAATATGATTAGGGTGTTACATGATATCAGTAACCCTAATATAGGTAAAAATAAGCAGTATAACGTTTTTGCAAAGATTTTTAAGCAAAACTGCATTCAATACCTAAGTGAATGTTAAGTGATTTTCAGAGGGTACGTTACACCCCTGACACACACATTCAAATATTAGGGTGTTACAGGGTGTTACACGTGTTATGTCTTTCAGGGATTGTTATTTGATAGATAAATATCCATTATAGCAAAAAAAAAATCAATCCCGAATTTGCAAAAGATTACACGTATTGTATTTTGACCGATTTTTTGTTACAGCCAATATGTTCACCCCTATATATTACACACCTAATATCTAGGGTGTTACACGAGATATGACTATTGTCATTATGATTTTCTCATACCTCAATAGGTATAAAATCATATTATCAAATAAAATAGGGTCCGATTTTCAATTTTCAAATCTATCGCAAACGGATTTTACCCATTTTGGCCTTTTTTGGCTATATGTATATATATGTATATATATACATATCTCTGTGTGTGTGTGGACTGCAAAGTACAGAAGCACTGCAAATCACTTCACCTTTGCACATGACAAATTTCATGGCATAAAAGTGAATTATTCTGCATATCAACATCTGAGGTTGATCACATTTCTGGGTTTTACTGATTGAAACCCATGGAGGCAAATGCACTCTCTGGTGATATTTAAGATATATCAACTGTAAATGAATTCACAGTTGTGTCAGATCCTAAGATATATTTGGATGTATACAACGAGTATATCAAGTGATATCTCTATGTTCAAATACATCTGGACACTGCTAGATATAATCTGAGCAGTTTGTACGTCCACAACCACCTTTTGTCAATTCATGTATGGTTGCTGATCTGAGTTGGTACATGCATGTGAAGTGATCATCTGTATCAACTGTCAGAATGCAATGTAGATATTGATGTTGCTCCAGCGATAGTGTGTGGAATGACGAGTGGACTGCACCCAACAGTTACCAGCTGTTTAATGGGTGCAGTATCTTGCCTTCGGGTCTGGAGATAACTCCATCCAGCCCTACAGCATCTTGTCTTATCCTGCTCCCTTATCTATCGCAATCACTGACATTTTCCACGCACATGTGTTTGGAAAATGGTATCTATGTATTATGTATAAGATATTGGTATTATACATTGATAATGTACACTTACTGACTTAGTGTAATGTCAATATATCCATAACACAAGGCGTGGTATCGGTTGGGCCGGAGTTTATCGATCGATAACGATAATTTTCACTTCCATATCGATCGATAACGATAATTCTTTTTTAAAGGCCTACGGTATCGATCGATATTAACCTTCTACCGATCAATACCGATATGAGAAAATAGACACCCAATGCATATCGATCGATTTCGATAATTCGTAGCGAGCTATCGATCAATACTGATATTAAACAAATTTCAACCGATATCGATAATATCGATAATATCGATATACCACTAGCAGGTGAGTCAAACTAGCAAATAAGATACATGCGAAACATGCATGACCCGTCTACATGTCACTTTAATTATGCCCATTGGTATCTTCCCTAGCGGGGTATGATTCCGCTTGTATCCTAACCAATATTTATCAGTTTTCACAACGCGGACTGTGTACATTTCTGCTCGCTATCTATTCAACTATTCTGCATCCTAATTCATTGCAGCCATTAGCGAGTGCTGAATGGTGCCTTCTGCTAGACTTTTCCTCAAATCAGAATGCATGAAAGTGACAGATGAAAAAGCCCTCTCTACTCCAGCGGTGGATGCTGGCACGCCTAGAAACTGGCGTGCCATCTTGCCTAAGTTAGGGAACTGTGATGAATGCTCCCTCCACCACTCCAATACATCACTACCAGGCTTTGCATCGGGCAGCAACAAATACTTTTGCAACTCATCTGCCTCACCCTCAACCTCTCCACCTGCTTCCTCTTCTTCCTCATCCTCACTTTCATCATCTGAGTCAAACAGGAAACTTTCTAACTTGGTACTACTTTCATCAATCTTCCGCCGTTTTGCTTCCTGCCCCTCCTCCGCTTCAACGGGCTTCGGTTTCCAATCCTTGTTGAAGATGTTCGTAGCCCAGTTCTCAACCTGTTTCAAGGTGAGCTTGCCTTTATAGCAACAAGACACACAAACACTCTTTCAATTTCATTTTACACCCACGTTGGTTAAGAGACAAACACAGATCCCATGCCAAAATGTAGCACACAAACCAACACATTAGAACACTACACATGAAGGCAAACATACCTCGCATCCATCTTCCAGCGAGCTTGAACTTGAAGCTCTTGTGCCGTGGATCCAGTAGTGTCGCCACCGCAAAATCCTCCAACTTGCAGTCCATCAATTTAGTAAACCAGCGCGAGCAGCAAGCCTGGTACATACGCTCTCGAGCTTCCCGCACGTCCTCATTGGTGATTGCGACTCTGTTGTTCCCGAATTTCAGCGGGGTGTCGGCGTGGGCAATGTTGGCCAATCGACCAGCGACAAGCAGGAAAAGGTTGGCGGTGACGTTCTTGGTGGTTTGGAGGCAATCCACACCTTCCTTCATGTACCGAAGCACATACATAGCTTCTCTAACTATGTCCCACTCATAGATTGAAAGTTGGTGATTGCGGTAGACGCTGCCGTCGGGGTTGGGGGCAGCAGTCCCCGCCTTTGTGGGGAACTCCACATCATACATTTGGACGGCAACCTACGTGCAAACACGATGGGCGTGTTAAGGTGAGCATTTTGTAGCTCAACTATTCCATACACAACTTAATAACGCAGAATGGTTGCACCTTTTTTCACGACATCAAAAAGGGTGTAACCCACAACAAACATGGTAAAATTTATGGGAAGGGTGTGTACCTGATTTTGATGATACCAAAGTGCTTGTTTGTAAGCACCTCCCCAACCACTACGGGTGTCGTTATCTTGGGGGGGCTTGGACTCCACTAGATGATGACGTTGTTGACACTGCTTCAACAAGTTCGCACCAATCACTGAGTGATTGAAGTGCGCGGTCATCCCCCTTAGCTTGCAAAACACCCTTCTCACGTTTGCTTGTTCAAGAAAGGTGAGCACGATGAGGGCGATGGTGTGGTCGCAGCACTCGTGGCCGTCAAAAGTCTCCCAACCAGAAACGATGTTGCTTGCATTGTCGGAGCAAGTCGCATGCACGAAGTCCGTAACTGTATCAACCCCACCATCTGTGCCAGGGGCACGACGACAGATGCTCGGAGATATGTTTTTGATTGAACGTGCAAAGGTACACAATTCGGATTTTTATAATATACTGGATCAGGGCCAGATTGAGGTACAAACGATAATTCGGTTCCGAGTTCTGAAGGCTAAACACTTCTCAAGTGCTCTACTTATTCACTCGTCACTCAGGTTGCAGGGTCAACCACTCGAGAGCCGATGTCACACTTCGGCTCAACGTTCAGTTCCCGATCCGATCTCATTTCTAATTCCGATTCGTCATTCTCGATTCAGATGTTATGCCGACAGGCTGACACGATGACTGCCCCACAGTACTGTCATACTACTGTACTGTCATACTGTCATACTGTCATAGCGTCATACTGTCATACTGTCATAACCTTAATATCTGATATTCGATTTCATTGTCTTTTCAACCCCGATGCGAATCTGACCATTCTTCGAGGGTCTGACTGAGTTCCACGATGACACCCCCCACAGTACTGTCATACTACTATAGTGTCATACTGTCATACTGTCATAGTGTCATAGTGTCATACTGTCATACCCCGGACATCTGGTATTCATTCTCATCGTGATTTCAAGCCCAATCTCACTGTCATCGTGCCAATCCCAGATTACCCCCGATGACACACATACGGACGCATAGACATATCGGCTCACGCTGTGCCTCCGGGCACAACTCTCCCCCCCTTAGGAGTGGTCTACCTCCTGGGATCACTCCGCTAAGGTACCCATCTAAGTTCCAGTTCTTAGGTTCTCTGGTTCCTTGCTGTTTCCAGTTCTTAGGTTCTCTGGTTCCTCTTCGAGCATAATTCGCCTGCCGCTACCAGGGCACCACTTTCAAGAAGAAGGGTGCCACTTGGAATCTAAAGCGGGTCTTCAGTGTCGCGGAGGCGTAAATGTCGGAAAAGTTGTCGTAGCAGTAGTGCTGGTACGGGGTATACGCTCGCAGATTGACCTGCTCCAGTCTGCTGCGGGTGAGGTCCAAGCTGAGCAGTCTCTGGGTGAGCACCGGTTGCCCATCTGCACGCACACGGTGTCGAAGTAGTACAACGTAGCAGGGGCGAAGGTGGTGCTGAGTTCGTCCATATGCAGGTGGGTTTCATGTACTGCGTACCATACATGCAGTAGGTACACACCAGCGGTGGGGGAAGCTGGCGCATCATAGGGCGAAGCCGTAGCGCGTTAGGGAAGCGACCTCTGGGGTTTTCCATGAACCAATGTTTTGGCTCCAGGTAGTCAATGATCTGCAATGCTCGTCGTACGATTTTGTCAGCCTGGGGAAGGTCAGGGGGTCCACCAGTGGTGCGCGCTTGACTGTACTGCCTGCAGGGGGGACTTGCCCAAATAACATCGAAGAATCCAGGCGGGTATTGCTTGTAGTCCCATTGCAGGATGTCACACACATGAGTGGGTTGCCAGATATGCCCGGAGTCGAGGGTCACCACTGAGGCGGAGGGGAAGCAATTTAGGAATTCCCTCTCTACTGAGCCAGTACCGCTGAAAAGTACGAGAATCCTGGGCGTGCGGGTTGTCTTTGCCTGTATTGCCAGCAGCTCTGTCACCAGTGCCAACGACCCATCTTCCACGCGCTCCTGGCGTTCCCACGGCAGGGGGATATCATCTTCCATCTGTTCGAGCTGGTCCAGTTCATCGCAGGGATTGGTGATGAGGTGGGCCAGTGTCATTCCGGCTTGAGCGGAGTGGCGGCCACGCTGCTCGCGTCGCCGAGTGGCTTCGTCACGGACTTGCGCTTCCATGTGCAGTCTCGCTTGCTCGAATTCACGAAGTTGTTGAAGTGGACTTCCGCGTTCAAGTTTGTCACGCGTCCTCCATTGGTCGTGAGCTTTGGAGTAGCCAGTCCAGCGAACCTTCCACTCTTCCACCTCCTTTCCTCGAACAGACCGCACTCGACGTGCAAGAATACGCTCAACGTGTGCTTCCTTCTGACCGTCCACTACCACCTCTTCAGGTACTGCTAGGTGATCGCGTGCGGCAAAAGCATCTTGACCGCTGGTGTACGGTTTGAGGCGATGTTGAGCGAACACGTCGTGAATCCGCCAGTGAGGAGGGAGGCGTAGGCGGTAGGCTACTGGAGCTCCTCTGTCGGCTTCGGGCATGGTCATCTGTATATCGCTGAAGAAGCGTTCGGTCACAGGAACTGGTCCATGCCAGCGCTTGGTCAGTTTCCTACAGATGGAGCGATCCATCACCTTCTCCGTAAGGTGTTTCGCCTCTATCCAGACCAGATCTCCAACAGCATACTCCCGCTGCCCGTGTCTGCGATCAAACTGTTCGCGCTGTCGCTGTTGAGCCAGCTCCAACCGCTGCCTGGCGTCCCGCAGCTGCGACGAAAATTTCACAGCCACTTCGTGTGCGGTGCCTACTCCCCCAGTTCGTCGTCCGGCGGTGGACTGCGCGGCCTCCAGGAAAAGATCCAACTGCGACAGCGGCGAGAACCCGAACACCAGTTCAAACGGCGTGAAGCCAGTAGATTCACTCCTGGAGTCATTGATCGCGAACTCCACGTTAGTGGTGAACAGATCCCAGTCCTCCACATTGGCGTCAACAAAGGACCTGAGCATGTCCTCAATAACCCTGTTGCTGTGTTCCGCCTGGCCGTCAGACCGAGGGTTGTACGGCGTGGTGCGAGCCACTTTCACACCCATCAGTCTCATGAGTTCCTGCCAGAAAGCATCTTGAAACCGCGGGTCACGGTCAGAGACAATCTTCATAGGCGCGCCATGCAAGCGCCACACCGAGTCAAAGTAGATTCTGGCCACCACAGCTGCAGAGCTGTCGCCGAAGTTCATTGGCACAACGTGGACCATCTTCGTCAGCTTGCAGGTGAAGGCCACGAAAGCATCATTGCCCCTCTCCGATACCGGCAGGCCGGTGACGAAGTCCACCGCGACATCCTGCCACGGCCTGTTCGGGATGCTGTGAGGGTTTAGCAACCCATCCGGGTAAGTTCCCCGCGGTCTCACTGATTGGCACACTGCGCAGGATGTAACCCAGGTGCCCACATCTTCCGCGGCACCACGCCAATAGAAGCGTCGCAGCACCCTCTCCAGAGTCTTGTCTCGCCCAGTATGGCCTGAGGACAATGACTCATGAGCATGGCGAATCACCACCTCTCGAAGTGGAGAGTCCTCCCCCAGCACCAGCTGATATCTTCCTGCTGCGGTCCTCCAAACCACCTCACCCACCAGCCTGATGCCTATTCTCCCGGGGTTAAGGTGGGTTAACCCACCGTAAGAGCAATTTTGAATGGCCTATAACTCATGCACAAATCGAGTTGAGGCATCGAACCTATGCTTCGGGATAACTATTATGAGTCCTTTCGACCGTAGATACCCTAATATAATGCACTCCGACTGATTTATTTCGTGAAAATGATATGCCAAGTCGATAGGGTCGACTGGTGGGTTGAGGCAATTGCTTACGGCGGGTTACCAAAAACCGAACGTATTGGTAGATTCACCTAGGCTATATGCCTCATCTCTGATGGCATGTTAAGACTTTTTAAGGTTTGATAATGTGTTGAGGCATCACGATTTATCACATGCATGCCCAAAGTCAAGATAGTCAACCCCCCGCGCACTAATCCATATTTGGGTATACAGCAAAATATCATGTAAATTTTAGAAGAAATACTCACATTACTCGGGGTAAGCGCATATTAACGGTAATTCCTGCGAGGCCTAGGGCGAACAAGTGGTGCTGCTGGGTCGGCCGAGTCAGAGCCATTGCCACTGCGAACAACAAGAGCTAAGGTTGTCTCGGTTGGTGCCTCCTCTTCGTCGCGTTCGTTCTCCGGTGGGTCACCGACCAGATATTCCTCCACGAACTTCAAAGCCTTGTCGTGCACGTCACCATCGTATTTGAATTTGACAGTGAAGAGCTTGCTCGCTGCCTTCCCTGGGTCATAGCCTACTACCTCCGCGTCCGTCGAGAGGGTATTCAAAGAGGTCACTACAGTTATCGGCGAACTCTTGAAGGGCCCAACGAATCCCGACCACAGACAGGCACCTGACGGGACGGTAAGCAAACGACCAACATATTTTTTCTGGATTTCTGGTTTGGGTTGACGGCGGCATGAGTTTTGTGAGTTTCGAAAGCCCTGCTTGGGTTGTTGGTGATTTTGCCAGCTCCGTATGGGCGTCTAGTTGTTATTTTTCACGGGGTTAACCACCTGTTATCGCGCGGAGTACGCGGGAAATGTGGAATGCTTAGGGTTGGGTAACCCACCGTAAACCCCTCTTACGGTGGGTTAACCCACCCCCGGGAGAATAGGCACTGAAGTCCTGTAGGCATTGGTGTGGTGCCGCCTTCACTTTCTCTCGCAGCGAACGAAGTGTCCCCTCTCGGGTGTACTCCGCTTTCAACGCACGCAGGAACTTTGAGTCCGACTGCTGGGAGGTTGCGTCTCTGAAGGCTGCTGCTTCACCTGTCCTTATCACAGCGGGGGCCGTTCGCGGGTGCCTCACGCGTGCCGGCTGTGGCTTGGCGGAAGGGGCGTGTACTATCAGGACAGGCCAGCGAAGGTCGAAGGCCTTCCCATCTGGGTTCTCGAAGAACTGATTGGGCTCGCCCTTATCATCGTGAGTAGGGATGACCTCCACGATCTGCATATTGGCCTTCCTGAAAAGTTTGCGCCACGCGGGTAGCTTGGACTGGTGATCTGGTAGAACGAAGACTGCTGAGGTGTTTTCTGGGTCTGCCTTCCATTCTGCGATATACTTGTTCAAAATCGCATCCACCGTAATGTGCTTGGAGTTATATGGAGGGTTACACCAAACCCGAAGGCCCCTCCATTTCTCTGAAAGGCAGTCTGTCCAGAACCTATCCGCCTGTCTGTTGCGGCCGCCAAAGTCACAACAGGCGTCCACATCGAAGGGTCCAAACTTCTCGGCGTACTTCGAGGAGTACTCTGCTCGGACACGCCAATTCTGTGAGTCTTCGTGGGGAGTCTGCCGTTTCTGCGGGTGAAGGGCCGGGGATGGAGCTGACTGCTGGGGCGCCTGCTGCGGGGGTGGTGAACTCTGCACCTTCTCAGTGGGCGCCTCCGATGAGTCAGCTCGTGATGGCGTTCGCGTCTTCGGTGACGCCAACTGTGGAGGCGCTGGGGTCGTAGAGGCTCTTCCAGCACGTGACATGCTCCTCGTTATCCTTATCTGAGGTGGAGCTCTGTCAGGGGTTTGGTGTGGAGCTTCTGTCGGCTTCGCGCTATCAGCTTCAGGCCAGTCAGGCATGTCGAAGTCGAGGTGATCCTCCTTCATTCCCTTATAGAGCTTCGGATTAACGAGAGCGATGGTCTCCCCCATGTCCATGGCCTGTTCCGCCACGGAGAGGGTCTCCACTGCTGAGAGCCAACAGTCAACCGTCTGAGCCCAGTGGGGATGAGCTGCGGGTGGTGAGCTGGAGAAGCATTCAGACTCCAGCGTTGCCAGAGGATCTTTCGGCAGGTCTGAGGTGGGGTCGATCACTCCTGCCTCTTTCAACCCCTCGCGAACGTCCTTGTCTTTGAAGTCGGGTCTTCTGGACAGGGCGTCTGGTACCAGCAGCAGCGCTCCCTTGATATACTCCATTCTCGGGACTCCCACCTCTACCAGATCCATGTACCAGCGCGCCTGTCTGCGGCTAAGCTCTCTGCCAGGTTCCATCAGTCATTCAAGGGGGCGGTGATCACCTTGGATGCGGAAGTTGGTGAAGATGAGGTAATGCCGCCAGGTGACGGTGGTACAATGGTGTAGAGCACCTAGCTCACGCTCGCCGGTGTGGTAATTCTGCTCGGCGGCTGAGAACTGGCGGCTCTCGTATGCTATCACGCGCAGCCCAAGACCATCTCCATTGTCTTGCATGAGTACTCCCCCAAGAGCGATGCCGCTAGCATCCGTCTGCACCACGAAAGGCGCTGTGCCGTCTGCGGCACCCTTAATGTTGGGCAAGGCGAGCACTGGCGCTGATGTGAGGGCCTTCTTCAGCTCCTCGAAGGCCCACTGCTGCATGGGACCCCACTCCCAGGGTACGTCCGACTTGGTCAACCGGGTGAGGGGCTGAGCGATCTCGGAGAAGCAGTGGATGAACCTGCGGTAATACCCCGCTAGGCCCAAGAACTGCCTGACGTGGGTAACCGTCTCCAGCTCGGGCCAGTCCCTCACTGCAGCCACCTTGTCGTGTTGGGGTCTGCAGCCATCTGCGGAGATACAGTGGCCAAGGAACCGTAAGGATTTCTTCAACAGTTGGCACTTGGACCTCTTGAGGAAGACGCCCTTCTCCCTGCATGTCAGGAGCAGTTGTTTGACGTGCTCGTAGTGCTCTGCAGCGGTGTTGCTGAAGACGACCACATCGTCGATGAAGATCCGGACAAATGGGAGATGGCCCAAGGCCCGCTGCATCCGTCGCTGGTACTGAGATGGTGAATTCTGCAGTCCTTGCGGCATGACCAACCACTCATATGACCCCATCTGGGTGGTGAAGGCGGTCTTCTCAACATCTCCTGGTGCCATCGGTACTTGCCAGAAGCCATCCACCGCGTCGAACGAAGAGAAGAACTTCGCACCCTGCATCTCGTCGAACATCATCTGGATGTCTGGGAGAGGGTACTTGTCCTTAACTGTCTGGCGGTTGAGGAGCCGGTAATCGATCACCAGTCGCAGCTCCTTGGGGTTCCCGGGTTTAGGGACCATCAAACAGGGAGCTGCATAAGGACTGGAAGAGGGTCGGATGTAGCCCTTGGACATCAGAGTCTCCACGCGTTCTCGAAGTTGGCGGAGTTCCTCTGCGGACTTCTTGTAGATGCGCTGGCAGGGAGGTCCCGTCTTGCTCAGCTCAGGGTCCAGGTTAATGTTGGCTTCATCTTGGGGGTCATGTCTGAGGCCATCGATGTTCGGTAGGGCAGTCGTCATCTCCTTCTTGTACTCCTCACCCCAGAAGTCCTGAAACTTGAGGGTCCACTCAGGGCTCACTTCTGCATCTTCAGTATCCGCAGCGGGTTCGGCGTTCTCAGAGTCGATAGCCGTGGCTGCAAAGGCAGAAGCAGTATCGTCGGGGGACTTCTCGGCCACCATGAGCCAGGCGGGCTGTATCTCCGGGTCGTCATTGCCGCGTAGCTTCTGCGTCTCCGCATACACCAGGTACTTCTTCAGCTGAGCAGGGGTCAGGAACACCTCATCCACCAATCCCGCGCAGGCCGTGCCCTTCGGAGACCTGTCCCCAGATGCTTTCCCAGGAGAACAGCCTGTGATGGTGACGCGATCCCCAATCTTGCCACTGCGGGACTTCCTGAGGAAGGAGACGGAGCCATTCCCTTCATAGCCCAGAGTGACAGGAGAGTGACTGCGCAGCCACCTTCCGCCGAGGATAACATCCACCTGTATGCCCAGTGGCAGGATCCGGAGGGCAAGGGCGTTCTCCGTATAGGTGCCCGTGGTGGTGTGCGTGTTAAACTTGGCGTACGCGGTGGCGCCAGTGATCTTCACAGATCCATCCGCCAGGGTGACTCGCATCTCGGAACCGGCTCGTGTTGTGAGGCCACATCGCTTAGCGCTCTGCTCCGAGATGAAGTTGTCAGAGGCCCCCGAGTCAATCAACACCTTGACCGTGTGCCCTCTGAGGGTTGCGTAGAATACCAGTAGTAGCGGTCCTTCTTCGTCATGTGCCGCTGCGAGGGTACCCTCGATGTCAGTCTTCCACTGAACTCCCCCATCTGTGCGTATGCTTTTGCACTTGAGGTTGGGGAGGAGGTTGTCCGAGGCCTCGCGGCATTCTTCCAGCGTTTGCCTACACGCGGCGTAGAACTCCTCATCCAGCAAATCAACATCTTCAGGCGGGTGACTGACGAGGTTGTCTGCACTTGCCGTCAGCAGGGTGCCCGCTGAGGTGCATTCGCTCGAGGTGGGGCTGACATGAGTGGTGTCGCTGGTGGTAGGGCTCACATGGGTGGTGTCACTGGTAGTAGGGCTCACATGTGTAGTGCCACTGGTGGTAGGGCTAACATGGGTAGTGCCGCTTACTGAGGGGCTCACGTGGGTAGCGACACTATCGGTGAGACTGCCATGGGTGAGAGGATCCTCGTCATGCTGAGGGCTGCCAGCAGGGGAGTTGTGGGCGAGCTGGTGGGAGCTCTGGTGGTCAGTTCTCGTCTGAGGGGTCCCAGCTGCTGCCATCTGCTGGGTGAAGCAGAGCGAGTTGACCGAGGACTCCTCTTCCATCACCTCAGGGTCTTCAGCGATGGGGTGGCTGTCGAGGCAGGGTGGCGCTTCATCCGCTTCATGCGTTTTGACGGTGGTCATCTGCTGGGTGAAGCAAAGCGAGCTGGGTGCGGAGGTCTCCTCCGCCTCTGAGCAGTAGGATGAACCTTCGGGGTTTCCTCCCGGAGTGGCTGGCGCGTTATCATGGTGCGAAGATGTGGTCTCTGCTGTGGGCTCGGCCAGTGAGGATGATGGAGGGGATGCTCCCAAGGGGCTGGGACCCAGCTTCCTCATCTTGTACTGGTGTACTGCGTGCAGACTGCACCAGGCACCAGGTAAACCCACATCTCCCGCTGTCCCAGGTATCGTGCCCACTTCAGTGTCCAGGGTGCAGAGGGATGTCGAAGACCTCGCTGCTGCTCTTCGTGCGCCCTCCTTTTCCCACAGCCTGCTACCTGGGGAAGAGTCCGGACTCGAAGTGGCGATTGCCTTTTGCTGCTCGGCAGGCGACAGCTCTCTCCAAGCCGCGTAGAGGTCGTGGGAGCTGGTGTTAGAGGATTCGGGGACTTGCTGGCGACCGTCGTGTGAAAGGAGGTGCCACAATGCTATGCGCTGATGGCCTTCCTTGCGATCTTGAGGTTCGCGGGCAATGCGTATCCTCTCTGCCAGCTGGTTGGCGCGGTTCGCGCGCTCCTTTGGCGATCGACTCCCAGGGTGTACACGGCTGCGGACGCGCTCCGACATTTTATCCACCAGGTCCTTGGCAGCCTCTGGGGACTTGCGCAGAGCTCTGCGGACCTTCTGCATGGCGACTTCGAGGGGGAGGGAGTACAGATCTCTCTTCCAGTGCCACGCAGTTAGCCTTTTCCGTGGGTCTGCGAGGTTGGACTGATAGACGTGCAGCGGTAGGACAACACGCGGTCGGGAGCGAAGGTCGCGGGACTCTCCGCGGTTGTTGCCCATAATGGGGGGTCTGTGCCGGGGAACTCGCCGTCCCCTCCGACCCTCGATCCTCGCTTGTGTATAAGCGGGGCCGTCATCAAGAGGTAGCGACGGCTCATCGAAGGGGGTGCTTCCTGCGAGAGGGTGGCTGGACAAGTCATCCCTCGGCGGCGATTGGGCACCAGCTGAGCGGTAGGTGCGTCGCAAGCGGGTCCCAGAGGTGAAGGCCACACTCTTGGGGTGGGGACGTTGGCCCCAAGGGTCTCTGCGTCCTCGGGCGCGTCGGGGTTCCACTGGTTCTGACCGCTTCTCCAGGGCGGAGAGGGTCTGATCATCAGGGCAAGACCTCACTTCCCCGAAGGGCAGGGTCTGGGGCTGGCCGCCGGCCAGTCATTCGTCGCTCTCCACCAGGGGAAGGCCGTCACCCTCCACAAGCTCGATGCCCGCAAGGGCCGCCAGGGTCTGGTAGCTCTGCTCGTCCTCACAGGTAGCAAGAGCCAAGACCTCCTCGGAGAACTCCTCTGGGACGCCATCCACCGAGGAGATGTCCTCCTGCTGCTCAATGGCCCAAACGACGGCGGCTACAAACCCAGGGGAGTTCGCCAGTCGCGCGGGTGCATTGGCCCTCCACTCCTTGAGTTTAGCCTCGTCCGTACAGTTACGGACGATGTGCTCCGCAGAGCCACAGGCGAAGCACCGGCGGACTTTCGGAGCATCAGGGCGGGAGAGGCCAGGTGGTGGTGGTAAAGGAGTCACTGCCGCGGCGACGGTGGTGGCAGGCCCGTTCTCCAGCATGGCAAGAGCTGGGCGGTTCGAAGAGGGGGTACGCCTGTAGAAGGGGGTGCGAGGTGGTGGGTTAGCGAAGGAAACGGCACGGGGAGGACGGTCTTGAGAGCGTCTCTGAGCCGCCTCCGTGTCAATGTCGCTCTCCACCTCCTCAGCAACCTCCCGAATCTTCAACAAGGCGTTGTGGGTGCCTGGGATGTCGTCAGCGACGGCCTTCCTCTCCCACTCTTCTGGTTTGGAGACATCCAAGTGGATGGCTCTCAGGCGCCGCATCACCTTGGGTGCATATTTCAGGCCCCGGCGGTACGTGGAGAGCATCGACAAGTTGGTCATCTCCACGCAATTTGGGACTCTGCCGGCCAAGAAGTTGACGGAGGCCATGCGGGTCTCCAGCCGCGAGAAATACTCCGCCGCGGTCTCGCTCACCGCCTGCTTCAGGGCAATGGCCTCGCCGTGTGCGTTCTC
>LGRX02031287.1:0-13057 GCA_001247695.2 Cymbomonas tetramitiformis
GCAGCGAACGAAGTGTCCCCTCTCGGGTGTACTCCGCTTTCAACGCACGCAGGAACTTTGAGTCCGACTGCTGGGAGGTTGCGTCTCTGAAGGCTGCTGCTTCACCTGTCCTTATCACAGCGGGGGCCGTTCGCGGGTGCCTCACGCGTGCCGGCTGTGGCTTGGCGGAAGGGGCGTGTACTATCAGGACAGGCCAGCGAAGGTCGAAGGCCTTCCCATCTGGGTTCTCGAAGAACTGATTGGGCTCGCCCTTATCATCGTGAGTAGGGATGACCTCCACGATCTGCATATTGGCCTTCCTGAAAAGTTTGCGCCACGCGGGTAGCTTGGACTGGTGATCTGGTAGAACGAAGACTGCTGAGGTGTTTTCTGGGTCTGCCTTCCATTCTGCGATATACTTGTTCAAAATCGCATCCACCGTAATGTGCTTGGAGTTATATGGAGGGTTACACCAAACCCGAAGGCCCCTCCATTTCTCTGAAAGGCAGTCTGTCCAGAACCTATCCGCCTGTCTGTTGCGGCCGCCAAAGTCACAACAGGCGTCCACATCGAAGGGTCCAAACTTCTCGGCGTACTTCGAGGAGTACTCTGCTCGGACACGCCAATTCTGTGAGTCTTCGTGGGGAGTCTGCCGTTTCTGCGGGTGAAGGGCCGGGGATGGAGCTGACTGCTGGGGCGCCTGCTGCGGGGGTGGTGAACTCTGCACCTTCTCAGTGGGCGCCTCCGATGAGTCAGCTCGTGATGGCGTTCGCGTCTTCGGTGACGCCAACTGTGGAGGCGCTGGGGTCGTAGAGGCTCTTCCAGCACGTGACATGCTCCTCGTTATCCTTATCTGAGGTGGAGCTCTGTCAGGGGTTTGGTGTGGAGCTTCTGTCGGCTTCGCGCTATCAGCTTCAGGCCAGTCAGGCATGTCGAAGTCGAGGTGATCCTCCTTCATTCCCTTATAGAGCTTCGGATTAACGAGAGCGATGGTCTCCCCCATGTCCATGGCCTGTTCCGCCACGGAGAGGGTCTCCACTGCTGAGAGCCAACAGTCAACCGTCTGAGCCCAGTGGGGATGAGCTGCGGGTGGTGAGCTGGAGAAGCATTCAGACTCCAGCGTTGCCAGAGGATCTTTCGGCAGGTCTGAGGTGGGGTCGATCACTCCTGCCTCTTTCAACCCCTCGCGAACGTCCTTGTCTTTGAAGTCGGGTCTTCTGGACAGGGCGTCTGGTACCAGCAGCAGCGCTCCCTTGATATACTCCATTCTCGGGACTCCCACCTCTACCAGATCCATGTACCAGCGCGCCTGTCTGCGGCTAAGCTCTCTGCCAGGTTCCATCAGTCATTCAAGGGGGCGGTGATCACCTTGGATGCGGAAGTTGGTGAAGATGAGGTAATGCCGCCAGGTGACGGTGGTACAATGGTGTAGAGCACCTAGCTCACGCTCGCCGGTGTGGTAATTCTGCTCGGCGGCTGAGAACTGGCGGCTCTCGTATGCTATCACGCGCAGCCCAAGACCATCTCCATTGTCTTGCATGAGTACTCCCCCAAGAGCGATGCCGCTAGCATCCGTCTGCACCACGAAAGGCGCTGTGCCGTCTGCGGCACCCTTAATGTTGGGCAAGGCGAGCACTGGCGCTGATGTGAGGGCCTTCTTCAGCTCCTCGAAGGCCCACTGCTGCATGGGACCCCACTCCCAGGGTACGTCCGACTTGGTCAACCGGGTGAGGGGCTGAGCGATCTCGGAGAAGCAGTGGATGAACCTGCGGTAATACCCCGCTAGGCCCAAGAACTGCCTGACGTGGGTAACCGTCTCCAGCTCGGGCCAGTCCCTCACTGCAGCCACCTTGTCGTGTTGGGGTCTGCAGCCATCTGCGGAGATACAGTGGCCAAGGAACCGTAAGGATTTCTTCAACAGTTGGCACTTGGACCTCTTGAGGAAGACGCCCTTCTCCCTGCATGTCAGGAGCAGTTGTTTGACGTGCTCGTAGTGCTCTGCAGCGGTGTTGCTGAAGACGACCACATCGTCGATGAAGATCCGGACAAATGGGAGATGGCCCAAGGCCCGCTGCATCCGTCGCTGGTACTGAGATGGTGAATTCTGCAGTCCTTGCGGCATGACCAACCACTCATATGACCCCATCTGGGTGGTGAAGGCGGTCTTCTCAACATCTCCTGGTGCCATCGGTACTTGCCAGAAGCCATCCACCGCGTCGAACGAAGAGAAGAACTTCGCACCCTGCATCTCGTCGAACATCATCTGGATGTCTGGGAGAGGGTACTTGTCCTTAACTGTCTGGCGGTTGAGGAGCCGGTAATCGATCACCAGTCGCAGCTCCTTGGGGTTCCCGGGTTTAGGGACCATCAAACAGGGAGCTGCATAAGGGCTGGAAGAGGGTCGGATGTAGCCCTTGGACATCAGAGTCTCCACGCGTTCTCGAAGTTGGCGGAGTTCCTCTGCGGACTTCTTGTAGATGCGCTGGCAGGGAGGTCCCTTCTTGCTCAGCTCAGGGTCCAGGTTAATGTTGGCTTCATCTTGGGGGTCATGTCTGAGGCCATCGATGTTCGGTAGGGCAGTCGTCATCTCCTTCTTGTACTCCTCACCCCAGAAGTCCTGAAACTTGAGGGTCCACTCAGGGCTCACTTCTGCATCTTCAGTATCCGCAGCGGGTTCGGCGTTCTCAGAGTCGATAGCCGTGGCTGCAAAGGCAGAAGCAGTATCGTCGGGGGACTTCTCGGCCACCATGAGCCAGGCGGGCTGTATCTCCGGGTCGTCATTGCCGCGTAGCTTCTGCGTCTCCGCATACACCAGGTACTTCTTCAGCTGGGCAGGGGTCAGGAACACCTCATCCACCAATCCCGCGCAGGCCGTGCCCTTCGGAGACCTGTCCCCAGATGCTTTCCCAGGAGAACAGCCTGTGATGGTGACGCGATCCCCAATCTTGCCACTGCGGGACTTCCCGAGGAAGGAGACGGAGCCATTCCCTTCATAGCCCAGAGTGACAGGAGAGTGACTGCGCAGCCACCTTCCGCCGAGGATAACATCCACCTGTATGCCCAGTGGTAGGATCCGGAGGGCAAGGGCGTTCTCCGTATAGGTGCCCGTGGTGGTGTGCGTGTTAAACTTGGCGTACGCGGTGGCGCCAGTGATCTTCACAGATCCATCCGCCAGGGTGACTCGCATCTCGGAACCGGCTCGTGTTGTGAGGCCACATCGCTTAGCGCTCTGCTCCGAGATGAAGTTGTCAGAGGCCCCCGAGTCAATCAACACCTTGACCGTGTGCCCTCTGAGGGTTGCGTAGAATACCAGTAGTAGCGGTCCTTCTTCGTCATGTGCCGCTGCGAGGGTACCCTCGATGTCAGTCTTCCACTGAACTCCCCCATCTGTGCGTATGCTTTTGCACTTGAGGTTGGGGAGGAGGTTGTCCGAGGCCTCGCGGCATTCTTCCAGCGTTTGCCTACACGCGGCGTAGAACTCCTCATCCAGCAAATCAACATCTTCAGGCGGGTGACTGACGAGGTTGTCTGCACTTGCCGTCAGCAGGGTGCCCGCTGAGGTGCATTCGCTCGAGGTGGGGCTGACATGAGTGGTGTCGCTGGTGGTAGGGCTCACATGGGTGGTGTCACTGGTAGTAGGGCTCACATGTGTAGTGCCACTGGTGGTAGGGCTAACATGGGTAGTGCCGCTTACTGTGGGGCTCACGTGGGTAGCGACACTATCGGTGAGACTGCCATGGGTGAGAGGATCCTCGTCATGCTGAGGGCTGCCAGCAGGGGAGTTGTGGGCGAGCTGGTGGGAGCTCTGGTGGTCAGTTCTCGTCTGAGGGGTCCCAGCTGCTGCCATCTGCTGGGTGAAGCAGAGCGAGTTGACCGAGGACTCCTCTTCCATCACCTCAGGGTCTTCAGCGATGGGGTGGCTGTCGAGACAGGGTGGCGCTTCATCCGCTTCATGCGTTTTGACGGTGGTCATCTGCTGGGTGAAGCAAAGCGAGCTGGGTGCGGAGGTCTCCTCCGCCTCTGAGCAGTAGGATGAACCTTCGGGGTTTCCTCCCGGAGTGGCTGGCGCGTTATCATGGTGCGAAGATGTGGTCTCTGCTGTGGGCTCGGCCAGTGAGGATGATGGAGGGGATGCTCCCAAGGGGCTGGGACCCAGCTTCCTCATCTTGTACTGGTGTACTGCGTGCAGACTGCACCAGGCACCAGGTAAACCCACATCTCCCGCTGTCCCAGGTATCGTGCCCACTTCAGTGTCCAGGGTGCAGAGGGATGTCGAAGACCTCGCTGCTGCTCTTCGTGCGCCCTCCTTTTCCCACAGCCTGCTACCTGGGGAAGAGTCTGGACTCGAAGTGGCGATTGCCTTTTGCTGCTCGGCAGGCGACAGCTCTCTCCAAGCCGCGTAGAGGTCGTGGGAGCTGGTGTTAGAGGATTCGGGGACTTGCTGGCGACCGTCGTGTGAAAGGAGGTGCCACAATGCTATGCGCTGATGGCCTTCCTTGCGATCTTGAGGTTCGCGGGCAATGCGTATCCTCTCTGCCAGCTGGTTGGCGCGGTTCGCGCGCTCCTTTGGCGATCGACTCCCAGGGTGTACACGGCTGCGGACGCGCTCCGACATTTTATCCACCAGGTCCTTGGCAGCCTCCGGGGACTTGCGCAGAGATCTGCGGACCTTCTGCATGGCGACTTCGAGGGGGAGGGAGTACAGATCTCTCTTCCAGTGCCACGCAGTTAGCCTTTTCCGTGGGTCTGCGAGGTTGGACTGATAGACGTGCAGCGGTAGGACAACACGCGGTCGGGAGCGAAGGTCGCGGGACTCTCCGCGGTTGTTGCCCATAATGGGGGGTCTGTGCCGGGGAACTCGCCGTCCCCTCCGACCCTCGATCCTCGCTTGTGTATAAGCGGGGCCGTCATCAAGAGGTAGCGACGGCTCATCGAAGGGGGTGCTTCCTGCGAGAGGGTGGCTGGACAAGTCATCCCTCGGCGGCGATTGGGCACCAGCTGAGCGGTAGGTGCGTCGCAAGCGGGTCCCAGAGGTGAAGGCCACACTCTTGGGGTGGGGACGTTGGCCCCAAGGGGCTCTGCGTCCTCGGGCGCGACGGGGTTCCACTGGTTCTGACCGCTTCTCCAGGGCGGAGAGGGTCTGATCATCAGGGCAAGACCTCACTTCCCCGAAGGGCAGGGTCTGGGGCTGGCCGCCGGCCAGTCATTCATCGCTCTCCACCAGGGGAAGGCCGTCACCCTCCACAAGCTCGATGCCCGCAAGGGCCGCCAGGGTCTGATAGCTCTGCTCGTCCTCACAGGTAGCGAGAGCCAGGACCTCCTCGGAGAACTCTTCTGGGACGCCATCCACCGAGGAGATGTCCTCCTGCTGCTCGATGGCCCAAACGACGGCGGCTACATACCCAGGGGAGTTCGCCAGTCGAGCGGGTGCATTGGCCCTCCACTCCTTGAGTTTAGCCTCGTCCGTACAGTTACGGACGATGTGCTCCGCAGAGCCGCAGGCGAAGCACCGGCGGACTTTCGGAGCGTCAGGGCGGGAGAGGCCAGGTGGTGGTGGCAAAGGAGTCACTGCCGCGGCGACGGTGGTGGCAGGCCCGTTCTCCAGCATGGCAAGAGCTGGGCGGTTCGAAGAGGGGGTACGCCTGTAGAAGGGGGTGCGAGGTGGTGGGTTAGCGAAGGAAACGGCACGGGGAGGACGGTCTTGAGAGCGTCTCTGAGCCGCCTCCGTGTCAATGTCGCTCTCCACCTCCTCAGCAACCTCCCGAATCTTCAACAAGGCGTTGTGGGTGCCTGGGATGTCGTCAGCGACGGCCTTCCTCTCCCACTCTTCTGGTTTGGAGACATCCAAGTGGATGGCTCTCAGGCGCCGCATCACCTTGGGTGCATATTTCAGCCCCCGCCGGTACGTGGAGAGCATCGACAAGTTGGTCATCTCCACGCAATTTGGGACTCTGCCGGCCAAGAAGTTGACGGAGGCCATGCGGGTCTCCAGTCGCGAGAAATACTCCGCCGCGGTCTCGCTCACCGCCTGCTTCAGGGCAATGGCCTCGCCGTGTGCGTTCTCCAGGTAGGCCTGCGTCAGAGAGCACACCACCAGATCGCTGAAGACACATCCAGGTCCCCGTAGCGTTGGTGCCAGGCTTGCTCGGACCCAAAGGTCCCCGCCGCGCGCTCCAAGAACTTCCTCTGCTGGTCTTGAAGAGTGTACTCCTTGAAGCTCCAAAGAAGGCTTGACACACTCGCCTGGTACTCCGATACTGATGGCGTACAACTGGGAGTGGGCAGTGCTTCGATCACGATGGCCTCCTGGAATACCTTCCGCACCATGTGGGAGTAGTGCTCCAGCTGCGTCAGGAGGCCCTCCTTGTCGGCCGATTTTGTGCCGGACGCGGAGCGGGGGAACCTGGTGACGCTCTTGACCAGCTTTAGCACCATCTCTTTGGTCTTGTGCTCCAGGCGGACCTCGTCTGGAGATGCTCGCAGGTTAGTGCCCTGCGGCAGACGGACGATGCCTGGAACAAAGGGGGTGGCGCTGGGAGAGAGCACGGGGTTTGCAGCGGCGGCAGAGTGAACGGGGTTCACGGCAGCGGCAGGGTGAACGGGGTTTGCGGCGGCGGAATGGGGAAAACGGGCAGGGGGTGGTGGTCCCGGGGCATGCGCGGGCGGAGGCGCAGGCGCGGGATTTGTGGGGACTGCGGTCGGAGTGGGCGGTAATGTAGGGGCTGACGGTGGTGCGGGGAGTGGAAGAGGTGTATGGAAGGGCAGGGGTGTGGATGGTTGTGCGGCCACCACACTCATGCTCCGGTACCAATCGGAGTTGCTGACTTCCGACCACGCGGCGAGCCCGTCCTGATCGAAGTTCTGCATCTCCGACTCCCGCGCAGTAGCAGGGATCCACTCCCATACTGGCTGCCCCATGCTGGTAGACCGCACATTGGCCGCGGCTGGGTCCCCCATCGCCATATCCATGACCTCGCGGTCGACCATGAGGACCCAGGTCTCCACACGAGGGTTGGTAAGGGGTAGGGATGCATGGTGTAGCCGGCCCCCCATGCGCGCATATGCAGTCAGCGGCGCTCCCAGCAGGTGCATGATCCTGAACAAGATGGCGTCGCCCTGCACCCCAGCCCGGCGGCGTTCGTCCCATGGTAGGGAGACGGTTGCCGCGCCTCGCACCCCAGCTGACTGGTGCACCCACAATGACCCACCATCATGGGTGACGAAGAGGGCTCTGACCTCTGGGTACTGAGGGTAGGAGGGCTCTGGTGCGGGATCGTCAGGGGGATCCTGAGGTGGATCACTAGGGGGGCCTGGTGGCGAGTCGCTTGAACTGGAGTCTCTGGGCTCTGAGTCGGGATTGCCACCACCGTGCACCACCGTCTCCATCGACTGCCGCCGGCGGGCCACCATCATGTTATGGGGATTTGGCCGGCCCTGAGTGGGAGGTTCGGCGGGAGCGGTCTCAGCGGCGGTCTGAGGCACAGGAGGGGGTACGCTGGCGGCAGCGTCTGCCTCGTGTAGATGGTCCGCCGTCAGGCCCTGTGCGCTGCCCTGAGGGTCGCCTGGTGGGGAGACTCCTGCCGATGTCGTCGCACCAGGCAGCGCGAGTCCTCTCGAGAGTACCGCGGAGATGTCCAGGGCCTGTACTGCCGCTAGGACTTCTCTGCGAATGTGTTCACTTCGGCTGCTCGCGTCCGAGTCCGAGCCGGACCTGTGGGCGGCCCTCCGCCTGCGCTCAGCTCGTGCCTGCGTGCTTCGGCTGCCTCTGGTCCCCGTGCTGGTGCGGCTGATGTCCGTGCCAGAGTCGGGGTCAGAGTGATCAGGTGCGTGGCTTGGACCTGGGAGATGCTTGCCATGTGTCGCAGGGCCCGAAGATGCCCTTCGGGAACGCCGCCGCCGGCGAGTCTCTGAGGTTGTCGCCACCGCGGGAAGGTGACGCACCAAGAGCTGGGTGCCGCCCAAGACGTTCTGCTGAACCCCGCTGTCAAGGGGTACCTGCAGAGGGTCCGGCAGGGCCGCGGCGCCGATGCTGATGAAGTGCTGCAGCGATGAGGGATCCGCGCCTGAGTCATGAAGCGCGGAGGTGGCTGGTGCCAGCTGATGGGGCTGCTGTGGTCGATGTTGCGGCAGTTGTGGCGGCTGCGGTTGCTGTTGCTGCTGCTGCTGCTGCTGCTGTTGCTGCTGTAGCTGCTGCTGCTGTAACTGCTGCTGCTGTAACTGCTGCTGCATCGGTTCCAGTGGCTGCTGTTGAAGCCACTGTTGTTGCTGCTGCTGGTACGCGAGCCACTGTTGCTGCTGTTGTAGCTGTTGTTGGAACGGTGTGGGATATGCGCCCACGGGGTGATGGGTTCCCAGTGTGACCGGCACTGGTGATACTCCCCCAGCGAGGGGCGCTGATTGGGGTAATACCCAATTGACGCCGTTCCATACAGCCTGTGCGGGGGTGCCATCCGGCATAGTATAAGGGCGGGGCACCGCTGTGTAGGGCATGGTGGTGCCTGGGTGTGGAATGGGGTGAGCGGAAGCATATGTGGTGGGCGATGGGAAGGTTATGGGAGAGAACAGAGTGTGGTGTAGCTGCTCTGCGCTGACACTCATGCTGGGAAATGCCTCTGATGTCTGCTGTGACATCCTGATTGCTGAGCTGGTTGAGATCAAGGACTGGGTGTGGCAATAGCCACAGGTGAGCAAAGTGGGGAGTGCTCGCCTTTTGTTATTTAGTTAGTCTCGTCCTCTTCGATGTCGCTCGCTGGAGGCGAAGGGGCGGGACTTCCAGGCGGTGATGGGGGGCCCCAAGGCCACTCTTCGATTCCTTGCACTGGATATGAGCCAGGGAGCGCGGGGAAGACTGTCAGGTCCTGGGAGTTCGGGTAGCGGAAGAGAAGGTTTCCAATCTGAACCCACACCCAGTTGTGGTATCTTGGTGGGATAGCCAGCGTGACTGTATCAAGGCGCTCAGTTCTCCTCCTCGTCGTCAGAGGATGAGGGGGAAGGAGGACCGCTCCAAGGACCGCTCTGCCAGAAGGCGCCTGCTGGTGGATAGGTGGGGTCTGGAGGGAATACCCACTTGATGGGTCCTTGTTTCCACCACGCTCTTCTGTATTCTTCTGGCGAAGGGGGTACTGCCATACACCGGCAAACTCAAAAATTCGCCAGGGCTCCGCGACACAGATTTCAAGTGCCTATGTATGCAGGCAGGGGTCAAGGAACTGCAACCAGAAAGCTCAGCAAGGTCCCAGAAGGTAGCCGGACTTCGTACACTCCCAAAATATTCCAGCCAGAGGGTAAACCAGAGGTGTCCAGAAACTGTCCAGAAACTGCCCAGAAGCCACTAAAAGCGCTACTTTGAGGGGTTTTCCCAGCTGCTGGTGGCCGTGAGGGCGGTATTGGGGGGTTCTAGGGTGTCCTATGGGGTCTGGGGAAGGAGTTTTTGGTGGTGGGGGCTACTGTGGAAGGTTTGGGGGTAGGCTGAAAAGGGGCTAAAACGGCTATTTTGGGCTGTTTTTGGCTGTTTTTCGCCTTTTTAAGGCTCTAGAAAGTGGGCTATGAGGTTTTCCTGGCTACTATAAACCGGGGAAACCCTTTAGGGTGCTCCCTGACGGTTGTTTGTAGCCTGGGGCAGACTTGGAAGTTAAGATCGGAAAACGAATGCTGACTTTTTTGAGCCTGGTTGGGTCCCCAGCGAAAATATGAAGTTTTGGAGATGTTTTCCAAAGGATACGGCCGTTGTATACCAAAAAAAATGTACTTACGGAGGCTAAAATTGCGCCCAGATAGCCGGAAGTGCAGCTCTCCCCCTGTAGTACAACGGAAGTTACAAAAGACCCGTGGGCGAGTTGCGCAGAGGCGAAATCGCAGCACGCTGATACCAAATGTGCCAGGGGCACGACGACAGATGCTCGGAGATATGTTTTTGATTGAACGTGCAAAGGTACACAATTCGGATTTTTATATTATACTGGATCAGGGCCAGATTGAGGTACAAACGATAATTCGGTTCCGAGTTCTGAAGGCTAAACACTTCTCAAGTGCTCTACTTATTCACTCGTCACTCAGGTTGCATGGTCAACCACTCGAGAGCCGATGTCACACTTCGGCTCAACGTTCAGTTCCCGATCCGATCTCATTTCTAATTTCGATTCGTCATTCTCGATTCAGATGTTATGCCGACAGGCTGACACGATGACTGCCCCACAGTACTGTCATACTACTGTACTGTCATACTGTCATACTGTCATAGCGTCATACTGTCATACTGTCATAGCGTCATACTGTCATACTGTCATAACCTTAATATCTGATATTCGATTTCATTGTCTTTTCAACCCCGATGCGAATCTGACCATTCTTCGAGGGTCTGACTGAGTTCCACGATGACACCCCCACAGTACTGTCATACTACTATAGTGTCATACTGTCATACTGTCATAGTGTCATAGTGTCATACTGTCATACCCCGGACATCTGGTATTCATTCTCATCGTGATTTCAAGCCCAATCTCACTGTCATCGTGCCAATCCCAGATTACCCCCGATGACACACATACGGACGCATAGACATATCGGCTCACGCTGTGCCTCCGGGCACACCATCCACGGAGTCATCGTACTCTCCTAGCCCAACATCAGCACAAGCGATTTTGGTGGCCTTCTCCAACTCGATTGCAGTGTGCCTGACGCTTGAAACCGGAATCGCTGCTAGGAGTTTCTCATGGTACTCAAACTTCTCGTCTAGCCAATATGCCAAGATACCGAAAATGGATATGCCACCTTGGGACCATATGTCCCCACCAATACTTGGTAATATGCCCTCAGACAACAACCCCTTTAAAGAGGCGACCAAACGCTCCTTGCCCTCGACCGAGAGCTCCAAAAGATTATGCATGACGGTGTGATAGTTTGGTGGAACGTACTGGCCATTGCTGATGCACTTGAATATATCACGAAATTCTTGGCCTCGTTCAGGCAGTGTAAGCGGCCGCCCATTTCTCACAAGCCAAAGCGTGATGAGTTTGTGAAGCTCATCACGCTTGGTAGCGGATATCTGCAAAAGACACAAGTACCATATCATACCCTGTGATCTGGATCTAGAGAGAGAGAGACAACATAAATACATACATAAAAAGACTTGTACAAGTGAAATGCAAATAAAGCCCAAAACGAAAGCATTGCTTCACCTGTGGCACAAGGGAATCCAATTTCGCTTGAGAGGATTCTTCGGAAGAAGAACCCTCGTTTGCAGTGGTAGCCAGTATCTTGCAATACTCATCCTTGTGGCAGGACGACAAATGAACTCGTAGGTTGGTTGTATTCCCACAAAAAGGTAAGGGCTTGTTGTCCACAGGGCACAGTACACAGCGAATCCAGTCCACTTTCCCACTCTCTTCGTTCTTGTGGACCTTGAAGTATTTCCACACTGGAGACCTCCTCTTGCCCCCAGCAACTTCGAATCCATCATCTAATAACAAGGACAACCCACAATCCAATACATATGTCAACGAACAACTAAAAGAGAAGACTGCGTGGCATGATATGCACGTAGAATAGTGGGCAAAATTTCCCTTGACACGAATTCACAGAACTTGTTACAATTTACAAAACGAGAGGGCAAATAAGATTTGAAGGCAAGATAGTTTAGTAACTTACCATCGACAACAACTGCCTCTTTTTCATCTGCCTTCTTTTGCTTTTCAGCTGCAGCATCGCTCTCCGCTTTCGCAGCCTCCTCCTTTTTGCGCTCACGAAAAACGCGAATCTCAGTCTCATAGCCTGCCAGATGCTCTATAGGTTCCCACGTGTCCTCCCGGTCTGAAAATCCTTCCCACCCTATGAGCCATTGGGTTGTAAACCCCTTCACACGTTCCGCCTTTACTTCTCTCACAAAGTATTCGGTGTTGTCGCTACCAGCAGGATCAAATGGGGACTGTTGTGTCCGTTTCACCTTCCCCTTGCCTTGAGCGACCAGGGTCACACCAGTGCTACTAGCCCTTTTACTCCGAGACGCTCGCCCACGTTTTCCCATGATCGATGATGATGAACTGAGAACTGTGAACTCTCTCCCTCACCTCTGCAAGAAGACTCCCGACTGTGTCGACTGGTCTAGTCAATTAGAAGGATCGGTCAAGGTGGTGGTGTGTGTGGGGGGGGGAATTCGATCCGTGAATGAGCGATCCGCCTCATCGGGTTCAACCGGTATCATATCCTCCAATTAAGGGCTTGGAAAGGGGCCTTTCAAGATCGATTTTTGTCTTTTTCAAAATTTTGTGATTTGATTCGAAATTCTGGTTTCGATATCGATATGCGGATTTCGATATCGATATCTAGAACGCAAAGTTGTTATCGATCGATTTCGATTAAACGAAAGTTGGTATCGATCGATTCCGATATGTCAAGTGTAGTTATCGATCAATTCCGATTTATTCATGTCAATTATCGATCGATAATGATAATTCCGATAATTCAATTTTGGTTATCGATCGATAACGATATTCCGATATATCGATTTATCGGAATATCGGTACAACCGATACCACGCCTTGCCATAACATGTACTGACATTAATATTATTGTAAGGACTATGATAAGTACTGTTATATCTAGTTTTATAGTGATGTGCATCTGATGGGATGGTATACACAGTAACTATATATTGTATATGTACTTACTGATTGAGTACACTAAAGTAAATCGATGTAAGTTAATCATACAGGTTTGTCTGTATACCACTGGACAGCATATCACAAGTATGATGTATATCAATATTTTTAGTATACTGCTGTAATCTTGTACATCTCATCCTGATGAATGATGAGTTGAATGGTAAATTTCACAAGTAGCTCCGATGAGTATCCAACTTGATTAACAGGAGAACATATGTCCAATCCCAAATCCTTCGTCATGGAACAACTGTACTAATTCCTGTCTTAACAATCAAGACTGGCATCTTATACTACTTGGGTTTTCAATATAGCACTGGACTTGCAAGTTCTAGCAATATGTCACAGTAAATAAGTATGTATGACAGTATGCACAGCCGCTATCGTGATCAGGCTGTATGTGTGCATGTCAAGCAATAATG
>LGRX02031289.1:0-36809 GCA_001247695.2 Cymbomonas tetramitiformis
CGGGCGACTCATCCGCGGATTAGTCGCCCTTCAGCGCGGCGACTCCAGCGGACGACTCATATCCGCGGATGAGTCGCCCTTCAGCGCAGCGACTCCAGCGGGCGACTCATCCGCGGATGAGTCGCCCTTCAGCACGGCGACTCCAGCGGGCGACTCATCAGCATATGCCTTTCAGCATGGCGACTTTAGCAGAAAACTAATTTGCATTCATTTCGGTTGCAGGACTTACTTTTACCTCCTTCATTGAATGATGTGTTCAATTTCTCATGTCGCTGTAAGAGGTTATGTTCGTCGAATATTTCTAAACAAGAAGTGAAGGATCTTCGCTCTGAATTCTGGACCTTGAACGCGGCATCTCCTAAAGAGAAAAGTCTTCAAGGAATGCAGAGACAATGGCTCATATCTACCCTTAAAAAGTCGTCCGACTTTTCAGATCAAGATGCACCAGTTCTCAAATTTGCCATTGGCTCTCAGCGTGTGTGTCGCAAGTTTTATGAGAAATGTTTGCCGATATCTCATGGACGGCTGACGAAGCTAATAAAGGATTTATTTGCCGGAAGAAAACATAACAGGTAAACCAATTTACAGTTTTCATATAGGCGCCCATTCTTTGCATCAGATTCATTATAATAATATACATTTTTCCCTTTTCAGGCTGCACGGAAATAGCAAACAAGTGCAAGTACAGGGCTTGTCATATATTCCAAAAAACTCTCTAAAGGTTTCAGCAGCGAAAACCTTTCTGCAGAAGATTGCCAAAGAGCAAGGTCAACATCAACCGGACAAGAAAGAAACACATCTGCCTCAAGGAATGACAAAGCTTGACGTCTACGAAAAGTTTATCGAAGAGCTTCCAGCCTTTGGTTCTGAGAGATTCAAGGTCAGCGAGCCATACTGGTATACGATCTGGAGAAAACACTTCAAGTGGCTTAAGTGTCCGAAGATTTGCAAGTTCTCGGAGTGCAAGATCTGCTCGACTGCAAAGCTTCACAAGCAAGTCGCCCCGGCCGAAATGAGAGGTATGTTAGAAAGAAAACCCAATCTTGTTCGTAAGAGGTATGTTCAGAAAGAAAACACTGCTTGTTCATACACGTGACCACTTACCTGAATGTGTTTGCGTTGCAGTACGAATCGAAAATCTTTTGCAAGCTCATCGACTGGATGCAAGGGCTGAACGGGAGAAGTACTACAAACACATTCAGAAATCCAGCGCAGCAAAAGGCAACGCGAAGTGGTGGAAATATACTACCATGATCATCGATGGCATGACACAACGTACCACACAATTGCCTCACTTTCGTCGAATGCCCTCTGGGGTCAAAGACAATAAGGCATTGATAGATACCCACTGCATGGGGATACTCATCGAAGGCATCGGTCGTTTTATGGAATTCAATTTCAGTCATAACTACTCTGACAACTCGAACTATCTTGCGAACGTCATACTACAGCGGGCAGTAGCACGAGTTCATGAGCATCGACGATCGGGTGGGCATCCGTTACCGGAAGTATTGTATCTACAATTGGACAATGTAAGCAGCAATAAGAGCCACTTCTTGATTGCTTATTGTGCCATGCTGGTCAAACGTGGGGTATTCCGCAAGGTGAAGATCAACTATCTGATCGTGGGACATACACACGAAAATATCGATAAGATGTTTTCAAGGTTTTCTGTGGCTTTGAGGAGGCTGAACGTTTGGGATATCGAGCATTTGATGGAGGTGGCTAGGAACTGCTTTAAGGATGGAGTAGTTCCGGAATGTCAACTGATCGATGAGGTGCACGATGTCAAGGGCTGGATGCATGGATGCTATAACGAAGTGCGCGATGTCAGCTTCCAACATGCATTCAAGATTTTTTCTGGCCCCACCGGCGACGTGTTAGTGCAGGCGAAACGTTATTCATTCGATCCAGTCTGGCTTCCAAAGGAAGGTGGGGTGAAGGTATTTAAGAGCAGCCTGCCCGAGGGCTCACCATGCTTTGTCGAGCCTAAATCCATTAACGAATTGAGCGCACGGAAACAAGCGAAGCAGCTTGCAACTTCCAGGAAGTCTACGAGCAATCCATTGAAGGAGATCGAGGATCTTGTCATTCAATGCCAGAGGAATCTTTGCTTATGCATTCGAGGTAAGCACTGCACTGCTAGCGATTACGATTTGATTTGTCATATTTCAAATGTAAGTGGCCTTCTTAGTTTCTCGGGTTATGTTTTGCAGATGTCGCAACCACCGAGGAGGCGGAGCGGCTTCAATTTCTAGCCAAGCGCGCAAATACTTTTCTTGAAGGGTATGTTCAAATGCAACGTGACATTGCGGCAGGAACGTTCGAACTGAAAGAGAAGACAACGGGGGTGCTGCACGAGGCTCCCTTTGAGGTTACTGGACCCATGATGCCTGTTCCTTCGGGTGCTTTGAGCGCGAACGGGCGAGATGCGGAAGTACTGATTGTCGATGAGCCAATGGCTGATACGAATGATATTGAACGTGGATACACGGATGCACAACTGGCTGATTACGTGCAGGGCCTTCGGGACTCCGTAGCGGTTCACGTGCGCCCAGTACCTCGTCCTATCTACATCGGAGCACAAAAAATACCATTGGAAGACGAGCTCGAGATCATCTTGCGCAATACATTCTGGGAGAAACTGACGACCCGGACTACGATGTGAGCTACAGCAAGATGAAGAAAGGTAGCATGGCTGTGTTGATTGCTCCCGAATCCGAGAAGACTGCCCGGACGGAATACCCGTTTCGTATCGCTCTGGGAAGGAGCCGAGGATGGTCGAGATATCTGTACCTTTGTGAGGTACAAGAGCAGCTGCTAAATGAGAAAGGTGAGAAAAATCTTCTTTCTGGTGCAGGAGAAAAATGTTTGCGGTGGTTGACTTGTGGTACATTTAAGCTCACGAGCGCCTCCCAAAAGGAGGCCCAGAATGCAGACTCCCGGCTTTCGAAGGAGAAGGCATCGAAACCTGAAAGTTTCCGGCTGCAACAACGTACCAAGCAGGTGGCGCCGTATACACCAAGCGAAGTATTAGTAGCATGGGACTGGGACACGGAAGAGGAGCGCCGAAAGATCAATGCAAGCACGCAGCGATGGATCCCGGGTGAGCAATATGACTTGTTGGTCAAACGAGTCATCGCCAGCGACATGTCAAAGAGCTTTGAGCCGCCCCAGCATAGAACACCCAAACTCTTACTGCGCGACGCAATCATGCCATTAGAGGATAAAGAGGATACAGAGGATAAAGAGAACGCGGAGGCTGAAGAGGGTGAGAGTTCGGACGAGGCGGAAGCCTCTTTGTCGTCCTTGTCCGATGATGACGACCAGATGTGTGAATAACTCGATCAGTCCGATGAACTTGTATATAGAAGTTGTAAAACAATAGTATATATTGTGAATATCTAATGTTGAACTATCGTGGTATTATCACGTTTGATTTCCTTGCACTCATTTTACCTAGTTCATTTTCCTTGCACTGAGATTGTTCGGACGCCCAAGGAATCTTTGGGAACGCGTATCACATGGATGGAACAAACACCACATGTCTGCATGGTCATATAAAACTTGCTTTCACGGCATCCTTGTTCATAGTCTTCGATATGCAACGAGGTTGTGTCATTGTGAGATGACCTTTTGAAAATAGTAGGGTGAGATTTGTACTTTTTATGTAACATGTCTTACGTTGGTTTGTAAAATGTCACGCATTATAAAGCCTGCCTATCTCTTCATCAGCATTCATTTCTCGCTTTCGCTCACGATAGACCCCACCTCCTACCAGTGAGCGACACACCCAGATGCCAGACTACTACATTGTCCTTTTCCGTTTTTTGCTTCCCGCCATCCGGGAAAGACGCCGTTCCCGCGAGGAATGCTTTTTGCACGCATGGGTAGAAGAACGATTTCTGTGGGCCCTTGAAACACGAGTACGCATTACATGCCCCGATATCCCTGGCACGTTTACCTCAGAAATCATTGTGTTTCCTGTGACACTTGCGCGGTTTTTTTTTCATCCTCGGAGAATTGCGAACGACGACGTCGGCGGCTTAAGAGTCAATGAGGCGTCCTACTTTAATCGGACTAGTTGGATTTCCGGTATGAATTTGTATCGCAGTTTTAACGAACTCCACCGACGATGGTTTTATGATCACCATTGGGCCTGGTGCAACGGTTGGTTTCGCAACTTCCTTGACTATGACGCTGATGGTAACGAATTCGTCTATGCTCGTGTATACGACCGGCCCTGTTGCGATGATTGCGGAAGGTCAGATTCACTTGTTATGCGAGTGACTTACCCACATCGATACATATGTGTCGACCGCGCGAGTTGCGAGTTCTGGCAGGATACCGATGATACCGAAATCCCAGAGTTGCTGTCCTCCGACTCCGACTAAGGTATAAAAGCTCAATACCTCTTACTCAGCCTTCATTTCTTGCTTTCGATCACCATCGTGCCACCCCTGCCACCTCCTACCATTCTGAGAGCCACCCGCCTGATGACAGCCCACGGCCACTATCTCCTTTTCGAATGCGTTCTTCCCGTCATCCGGGAAAGACGCCGTTCACGCGAGGAATCCTTTTTGCACGCGTGGGTGGAAGAGCGATTTCTGTGGGCTCTTGAATCACGTGAACGTTCGCCGCGCTATTTTGCGTACCCCTTTACCACAAATCAAGTCAGAAGACGGGCAGTGTTCCCTGTAACGCTTGCGATATACTTTGGTGGACCTGACGTGTGGTCAGTGGAAATGCAGGATGACGATGTATATGCTCGACAGTCTCGCTATAGGCACTTACATGTCTTTCGCGGCGAGGCGTCCTATTTTCGCAACTGGTCTCGTTGGATTTGCGGTATGCACTATTGCGATTTAACCGAACTCCGGCGTAGGTGGTTGGCCGATCACCATTGGGCCTGGTACAACGGCTGGTTTATTTCGCAATCAAGTTACCTATGATGGAGATGGCAATCTATTTTATGCTCGCTTATACACCTGGGCTTGTTGCCATGATTGCGGTTCTCGAAGGACAGTTCTTGAACGTTGCAATGATGACCGAGAAACTGATATGCCACACCGCTACATCTGTGTCGACCGGGAGGCTTGCGATAGTGTGATTGAGCTTGAAATAGCTGACGAGGACACAGATTCGGAATGGGGCCATCATTTGGACGACTCAACCGATTCGGATCCGTCGGCGGGATCCCTGCACGATTAGCCACGATTAGTCATAATGCACAATTGAATAGAATACACATGGAATGTAACCACTGTGTAATACAACCACTGTGTAATACAACCACTGTGTAATACAACCACTGTGTAATAATGTAACATACAATGATTATTAAAAATGTGAAGATCGGGGTTCTTATACCATTGCTTGTACCATACACGTGACTTATGATATTTTTGTTGCCCGCATCGAGAAGAATTGTTTTCTAGAATAGATGGGTGGTGGCTAAAGCCACCGATTGAGATTCGACCATCAATTCAAATCAAGACGAGTCATCCGCCGACAGTCGACAAGGTCAGTGCAGATGTACCCGTCGCCAATACGGGTAAGATCCATATCAATGCGTCGGCGTCGACTGAAGGCAGGCCTCATAGACAACTCGTACCGCGACGGGTAGATCCATTGAGGATCTGCATGCTCGTTGTAAAAGCCGTTGTACCAGGCCCAATGATATTCACGAAGCCACCGTTTTGCGAAGTCGTCGAAATCGATGTAGTCTAGCCGGAATCTGAAGTTGTTTGACATGCCAGGTCCTTGCCAATGGAACCCTTCATCATCGTAATATGGGGCTTCAAAATTGGAGGTAGGGAATATCTGCAAGAAATTTCCCCAATCATACCGGGCCGAAAGGCGTTCATTAGCTAATGAACGCTTTCGGCCTAGAAACGCGCGCCCTGAGCCTGGACCGGGGCGGAAGGCGTTCATTAGCTAATGAACGCTTTCGGCCTCGAAACGCGCGCCCTGAGCCTGGACCGGGGCGGAAGGCGTTCATTAGCTAATGAACGCTTTCGGCCTCGAAACGCGCGCCCTGAGCCAGGACCGGGGCGGAAGGCGTTCATTAGCTAATGAACGCTTTCGGCCTCGAAACGCGCGCCCTGAGCCCTGACCGGGGCGGAAGGCGTTCATTAGCTAATGAACGCTTTCCGCCTCGAAACGCGCGCCCCGAGCCCTGACCGGGGCGGAAGGCGTTCATTAGCTAATGAACGCTTTCCGCCTCGAACAGGG
This sequence comes from Cymbomonas tetramitiformis, assembly GCA_001247695.2. NCBI lineage: Eukaryota > Viridiplantae > Chlorophyta > Pyramimonadophyceae > Pyramimonadales > Pyramimonadaceae > Cymbomonas > Cymbomonas tetramitiformis. Next base: position 6,235 of record LGRX02031289.1, read on the forward strand.
CGCCCTGAGCCCTGACCGGGGCGGAAGGCGTTCATTAGCTAATGAACAGTTTCGTCTTGTCCCAGGCTGCCAGGAGAACGGATGTGCAGCGTGCTGCCGAACGCGCCCTTCAAGGACCTGGTGGCTCCAGAGCGTATTCTGGAGCGGGCGCTAATGCGGATATGTCTCAAGTGGCCACCCCATCTGAGGCAAGGAAGGCGGCCGAGGTGGCTGCATGTGGGTGGCATGCTAAGCTGAAAGTGGAGCATGCATCAAAGATGGAATATGCGGAGAAAGCAGAGCTGTGCAAGCAAATCGAGATGGAGCACCGGTGGCCGAATCCGATGGATTTCGACGAGGCGGCGGAGCAAGGGAGTGTGTTTCGTCTCCCCATCAAAAGCCTGCACCACGCGACGGGGTACGAGGCATGCCGGGATCAAGAGAGGGGCTGGGTGAACGAGATCAAGTCCAGCAGGAAGGAGAACCCGTGGGCCCCTTTTAATGCGGATCTTGTTGCGATCGACGATGTCAAAACCCGTGCCGAATTCTCCCTGAAAAAAGCTCTGAGGGGAGGATACAGAGGCAAGGTTTTTGGGCACCAGCACTGTTATCAAGCCACCGACGAGTGTCACGAGGAAATCCCGGCGGAGATAGCTTTCCAGAAATTCGAGAGCAAGATCTACATCGGTCTCACGCCTGACATGATTCGGTTCTTAGGCGAGATGCAGAACATGATCGACCAGAAACAGAAAGGCAAAGACAACACGCAGTTCATGCAAGGGCTCCGGTCGACCCGTTTCGAAAAGCATGGGGTCACAGTGTACAAGGTTTACCGAGAAGCGTTGATCTCCGAGTTCGTCGCCAGCGTCCCCGAGGACACCGGACGGGGTACCCCTTATCAACCTGGGTATTACGAGGTCGGAGGGCTGGTGGAAAAAATGGCGGAGTTCGAATCTCTGCATGGATTTTCAGTCCCGGATCCCGAGAAATATCCCAAGGGATTCCAGTACATCGAGAAGCGGGCGACGGTTGAGAACGAGGAAAACCCTGAGGGATACCCTGGGGTAGAGCTGACGGTGACGGTGCTGAACGATGACATCGACGCTCACCTCGATCGGGTCACAGATTGGTACCCTGCAATGTCTCACTTGAACAAGTCGATGGAGACGCATGTGAAGGAAGTAGCGATGTCCAAGCATCAAGTGATCGGCGGCGTGCAAATCAACCACTACTTCATGCACTGGACAATTGCCAATTTCCGGCCGCAGACGGGGGACCTCTGCGTTAGCATCATGGAGGCTTACAGAAGGTTTGACCTGAAGGGCATGAAAAACCCTTTAGCTTCGAAGACCAAAAAGCGCAAGGCCTCATCTTCGCCCGCTAAGGGACCCGCCAAGAAAACTGGCAAAAAGGGCACCTCCAACCGACAGGTAAATTACTTTTTACTTCTGCTTCAAACAGTGTTCTCCCTCCCAAAGCATCCTTTTCTATATTTTAACCCCTAAGCCGGTTTTTTTTTGGGGGGGGGTATGTTCGGGTCGTTGTGCATTTCGTTGCATATATGCAACATTTCTTGCGGAAACATGTCAAATAAAGTCATCATGTGAGAGGTGTCGATTGACCCGACAGTTTGATACGAACATCCACCATCTTGTTTATTATATCCACTTATATATGCACATATTGCCCTTTGGGTCAAACGCCCTTTGGGTCAAAAATGACCCAAACACCGGCTTAGGGGTTAAGACATGCTAAAAATGTTTTTTTTACTTACAGATGGAAGACGAGGTGCAACGAGGAGGCGGGGACCACGGAGCGGGCTCGTCTAGAGGGGCAGGCATTTTGGTGGAAGAAGCTCAGTTTCTCCACAATGCCAAATCCATGGGTATGACGTTCTGGATTCACTTGGGCGGCTTGGCGGGGGAGGCGGAGTTCGACAAGGTGGACACGTATCTGCGCCTGATTATTAACAAGGAGCTGTCAGTAAAAGAGGGGGGCCAGATGATAAGCCAGTTCAAGAAGGAACGCATGGTGCAGAAGCACTTGGTGTCCGCGGCGGGATTGGAAACCTGGGACGACTTCAAGGACGAGTTCACCCCCTACTGGAGCTCCCAAGAGAAAATCGAGTCGTTGATCGGCTGCTTACCTTCAACTCAGGGGGGAGCGCGCCGGGGGGGGTCTGGGGAAGTTCCGCACGCGATCTTGAATTACGTCGAGAACGCGCGGGCGAATCTCAAAGAAGCGCAGGCACCAAGCGCGGCTCACATCCAAGGCTTGCAACAGATCGAGGTGAGAGTCGACATCAAACTCTATCGGGAGGCGCGGACCGACGGGCCGGAGCCTAAGGTTCCTGGAGAGGCAGGCCTGGAGGACGACGAGCCCACACATCAGGGGGACGTGCCGATGTTCCCTCGTTGGAAGATCGTGAAGGGCAGCATGAACGATATGAAGGACATCCCGAGACTGCCCTTCACGGGGACGATCATCGACTGCAATTACGAACTTGACAAGGAGAAGACTCCCGACGCGATGACCAAGGAGGAGGTGCAACCGTTCCTGGAGTCTTTCAACGCCAAGACCACCGCCCCGGCATGGAGGAAGGAAACAAGCTGCTTTTTTCAGCTCAGCTCTGGGGGCAGCAATCGGCATGCTGACAGTCATCTCACGAGAAGGCTTCCAATCTTCGTTGTAAGCTGCCTTCGACCACTCGATGACGTGGTCCTTCGTCAGCTTACCTTTGTCCCATTTGTCCAAGTGCTTGAAGGTAAGCGCCTTGTGCCTCGGGTCCAAAAACGTGCTAACAGCGAAATCCTCCAACTTGCAGAGCATCAGCTCATTGTAGTACCTGAAAATAAAATGGCACTTCGTAAACAAAATTATGAAGTAAGGTGCTAGCCGCAAACATAACCTAAAGCCAAAGTGACCCACCTTTTTTCAGATCATCGGTGTACCGTTTTTGGGCATCTTGGACGTCAGTGTTCCGCACAAACACGACAGCGCCGTCATACTTCAGCGATCGGGAGGGGTCAAGCTTCGAGCTTAGCCCACCAATCACGGGCAACACTGATGAAACCGTCACGGTTTTGGTGACCTGCAATAGGTCGATTACAGCCGCATGCCGAGACAACACGTAGGTGCTCTCTCGAACAACATCCCACTCACAACCAACCAGCTTGTGCTCGCGGTACTTGCTACCGTCGGGGTTGTCGACAGCAGTGGCGGCCGTCTTCAGATGTTCAACATCATACAGTTGAACAGCTTCCTGCAAAGTTACGGGGAGATTCAGGGTTTTAACTCAAACCTAAATATAAGCAGGCATGATTAAGGTTTGAGACAATGTAGGGACACCGCACCTGATTTTCAAAGTACCACTTGGCCATAAGAAAGGCGCCTTTCCACCCACCGCGAGTAGCATTGTCTTGGGGAGGGGAGGTGGAAGTCAGCGAATATTTGTCTTGGCAGTCGTGAAGAAGATGGCGGCCGATCACTGAGTGGTTAAAATGGGCAGTCATCCCACGCAGCTTTTTGAAGACCTTTCCCACACCCGGACTTTCCAGATACTTCACGACGGCCAAGGCGATGATGTGACAATTGCACTCGTGGCCGTCAAACGACTTCCGGCCACATACGATGTTGCTGGCGGAATCGGAAGTGGTGGCGTGGATGAAGTCAACGACAGTATCCACGGGGCTCTCGCCCTCGATGAAGGCGCCGAGACCCATAAGGGCACAAGCACGTTTGGTAGCCATTTCCTGAAAGCTGTGATGAGTGCCTCACAGCCTACAAGGTTCTCAATGGGCTCCCAACTGTCTGCGGATTCTTCAAGTCCTTCCCAACTTATTAGCCATTGTGGTGCGGTTTCGGCAACACGCTCGGCGCGAATCTCTCAAATTTTGAATTCGATGTCATCTGAGCCGTGGGGATCGAACGGATTTCGAGGAGTGCGCTTGACATGACCCTTGCCTTGAGGGACAAGGGTGACACCGGACGAAGAGGCTGTCTTGCGACGCTCGATTCCAGCCCCGCGCTTCCCCATGTTTCTGAGTTTGTGGTTGGGATCGGCTTTAGATGTTTTATTCTGGCTTTATTGTGATGCCCGATGGTCGAATCGATCTTGCGATCACCTATAAACGCACACGATTGGGCGTTACCGACTAAGGATACAAGTCATTGTGTCATTCCAAGATCAATTCGACCGAGTCATGGGATCCATGACGCATGAGCGTCGTCCCTTGCCCTGGTCAAACTATCGATATTTTCGATATCTGCCCCATTTCGCGATATCGGGGTTCAGCGACGGCGCATATCGATAACACGCGAAAAAACTGATATCGATAAATCGATACAAAAAAACTCAAAACACTATCGATTGATATGAGTAAGTACCCAAACTCCTATCGATCGATATGAGTAAGTACCCGATACCATATCGATGAGTAACGATATTTTTCGATATCACTAGAAACACTATCGATGAGTAACGATATTTTCGATATATCGATATATCGGGATATCGAACTATCAATACCGTCCCTTGGAAATGTGGCGTATTTCTTGCGGGAAACCGAAAAGAAAAATGGCCCTTTTTCAACGAAAAGTACGCTCAGGGCTAAGGACCAACCAACGGATTTGGGCAGTTGCCATCCCGGCACTGTCGTGACCCTAACGACGTATTTGGTTGGGGTTACCGGATCGGAAAACGTCGCGAGCGCATACAACTTCCGTTAGCCGACACGTGCGATTCACGCGTAATGCGGGGCGCGTCTTCCGAGAGTCGCGTTTCCGGAGTGCGGATTCACCATCGGACAACAAAATGAAAACAAGGAAACGAGCTACACTGCAGACAATTCACAAACGAGACAAGCAGGCGAGTGCGACGTCGGTCTCGTCCATGGAACGCGATCGCGCGAACAACCTGATCGTACGATTCGTCGTGACAAAATCCCGCGAGCGCTGATCCGGGGAAAATTCTGACGATCCGGGAAATCAAATGCTTTTTGACACAAGAACACCGTGGGGATTTTTTGCCTTTCGGCGGGTGGCGTCACGTTTCCCGCCCCGTCGGCGCGGCGGTCCGTCGCCGATTCAGAAATCTACCGTCCCGCCAGTCGTGGAGCGTCTCAGAGGTTTCGGTTGGCCGGTGGGTCGGAAAATAAGGCGCCCGCGCCCCGCCGACGGTCCACTGGAAAACCTAACTTGCACCCTTGACGGTGACGGTGCACATCCTGACGCAAGCGCGCAAGACGCAACCAGTGGTGCCGAGATCCTACGTGGTGCCGGCGATTGCCGCTCGCCGTTTTCTTAGAGCACCGACTGGTTTTTCAAGCCGCACATTGCTAAGCCCAGCCAACCCGCCGATATGCCGAAAGCCGATATGGTGTTATTTGCCGGCCGCTTGAAAAATCCTCCGCAACTCACAAGACAAACGGCGGTAGCCGTCAGATTTCTACCGTATTAAGCCCCGTTCACGAGTTACCGGAATATCCTAGTTCACTAGATATCAGAGGGTCCCGAACTATGTGGATAAACTGTGATAAGATAATGAACCCTAAGCTATAAATACCCGGAACGGTCTCGCAACGGTCTCGGATACTAGCCTACCTGTGACACAGCGTGTGTCACAGTACGAACCTATAGATCAGTCAGCAGTCCAATGTTGGTCCTAGGGGTCTGTCATAGGGGCCTGCACCGGGACTCCCAGTCAGGGCTGCCTATACAGATTCCAGCACACCACCCCAGCACTGTGGGTGGTGACTGTCTAGGAGAGTCAGAATGTTAAGATAAGTTAGGGCAGGAGCTAGGTGACAAGCCTAACTGCTAATTCAACTGTGCAATTCTGATACACAAATTGAAACCCTCTAGCCGGCACAAGAGAAACCATACAGGCAATGTAAGTCCTGCTAAACTACTGAAAAGCTCTGCGCCAGCAAGTCAGATTGAAGAGTTCAAAGGTGTCAAAGCAAAAGCATAAAGCAGATTGAAGACCGTGTCGAGGTCAAAGTACATCTCAGCACACCACCATGAAAGTGGTGTACTGCCAGAACCAGAAATATAACTACTCGGGGTCAAAGGTCAGAGGAGCACCGTCACCACAATGAGCACCGTAGTAGCCCGCAGTAGCACGGCGGAGTGACACAGGGCGGCCAAAGTGTAAGGTGTCGACTCCTGAAAGATCATCCGCCAGAGAATTTGACGGAGTCGGAGTTGCTGATTCGTCGATCACGGGAGGCTGCACCGCACCAGGGTGCTGCCAAGTGCTGCCCGAAGGTGGCGCCCCGTCATCCGAAGACGATGCCGGCGACAACGGAGGACCGTCCTCAAATAAGATGCCAGGCGGCGGTGGCCCGGGATGCCACGGCACCTGAGCCATGTAGGGGCCCCGCCGCCTCTGCACCCGCCGGTGGAGACGAGGCGGGATGGCACATGGCACCGTGACAAGCGGTGACTCCTCACTCCTGCACGGCACAGGCTGCGGCGCAGCCAGGCCCGATACAGTACCTGCACACGGGTCGATGTCGTTGGCCACCGTATAGGTGGCAGCTCCAACCCCCATGACAGAGATCAAGAGAATGAAGGAAAGAAGGAAGGGCATCCCCCGCAAGCCCGCGTGGGCGGGGAAGCCCCACGGAGGCTTTCCGCAGCCGTGGCTGCGGGGAGTACCATCATGCCAATCTCCCAGAGCACCACCAGAGTGAGGCGCTCGGGCCGCGGGCGTCGACGAGTGATTTGCCGAGATGGCCGAAGCCCTCGGCTTCACGACGAAGCTGCCGTCAGCGAGGTCCTCGTAATCGTCCGTGTCGTAACCCGTGAGATCAATCTGTCCGATGGCGGCGTGGTTCACGGTCTGAACGAACCCAGCGAACTCACCGTCCGCGTCCGCTGTGGTGGTCACCCGCGCCGATTGAAGTGGCGCGGGCTTCACATCTTCGCCCTGCGAGACAGGCATAGCAGGGGCCGGCACGGCGGATGCCGATGCCGCCGCACCACCTGCCAGAACCTGCTCCTCCGGTGTGGCCACCGCTGCGGCGGTCCCGCACACCAGAGCCGAAGCCCCTTGCCCGATGCCGGCAGGGGGTGGGAAAGATGCGTGAGTGTAATGCACCTGCGGGTTGGCCGCGGAGTGAACCTCCGCGGCAAGATCGTCGAGCCGGCGGAGAATGTCATCTCCCTCGGAAGCCGGCCGCTCCTTCACGGTGAAGCCGTAAGCGGACACGTCGATGCCGCCCACCGCTCCCGCACAAAGCACCGCGGGCGGCCCGTACACGGCCGCCGCACGCGCGAATGAATCCGCCCCGTCATCCGCCGCCTGCTGGAACAATGCACACATGGCGAGCGCGTGTACCCCCTCTGCGTCCTCCTCGTCGATGGGAACGCAAAATGCCGCGGCAGAGGTGGGCGGGTGTTGGCGCCCGCCCAACGGGCAGTCGCGGTAGAAGTGATACGCCTCACCTTTGCCCGCCTTCTTGCACCTACCGCAGAACGGCTTGGCTCGTTGATCGTCGCGGTCGAATCCCACCGGCGGGGCCTTGTGGGTCCCCACACGGAATCCTCGCGGCTGCTGCCCCCGCTGCTGCCGCTGCCGCTGCTGCACCCGCTCCCGCTGTTGACGCACAACCGGAGCGGCTTCACCCTGTTGCCGCTGAACGAGCTCCTTGAGCTCCGTGATCTTCTGAAGAAGGGCGTCGTACTCGCTGCTGGAAAGGTGCGCGGAGACGCCGTCCGCGCCCGAAGCCACCTTCCCCCCGCCCGTCTGCGCCCAAGCTTGGTAAATCTCCACAACCATGGCACGGAGTGAAACCAGCGACACCTGAGTCAAGTCGGCGGCCATGGGATAGTGGACCTTCACCGCAGCGTAGAAGGTTGGGTCGAGTCGGGTGTAGAGACTTAATTTCCTCGTGGCCTCGGTCGGTGTCCAGTCAGAAGCCCGGTTATCCCGCACCAAACGTTGTTCCTTAGCCAAGATCGGCTGCGGGTCAACGTTCGCGGGATAACGCAACGCGGCATGCTCCTTCCGCTGCGACTCTCGCAGCGCCACCGGTACACAGCCCTTGATGACGTCGACGAGAGCTCGCCGTCCATCTCGGTCAGTCGAAGAATCGGTACCAGTCAGCCAGACGAACGCGTTGCTGTGCTTCTCGATCACCAGGGCAAGGACGTCGTAGAGAAGTCCATTCACCTTGTTGACCACGGGCGCCAGAGGGTCGTCGAGGTCAAAGGCACACAGTTCCAGCCCGGCCGACTGAAACTCCGTACGCAGCTGCACCACCAGGTCGGAGAGAAGGCCAGCGTCGTCCGTACCGCGAAAATGGTGCTTCTTGTCACCAAGAATATCCTCACGGATACTCTTGGCCCAAGCCCGATGGAGCCGCGCCTTGTAGATCTCGTCGACGAGCTTGGACTGCTCCTGCAGGTAACGTCTGACGGCCACGTCCTCGTCCACGTTCGATGCAGGGTTGGGGGTAGGAACAAAAGGCGTAGCTGCCGTCGGTGTGTTCCGCACCCCGTCGATTAACCTCAAAGAGGCATCGATGTCACTGTCCCTCGTGAGGGACTTCTTCGATCTTGTTGTTACTCCCATCTCTAGAAAAACCTGAGGGGAGGCGGTACGCTGCAGCACGTTTGGGTAGGGTCGCGGAGAAAATGCGACGTCACGAACACGGAACGAGCGGTCGGGCCATGCTAGCGAGGGGCGAAGGAAGATGTCGTCGAAGTCAAAGGTGCCAAGGTCACCAGCCCAAAACACGGCAGCAGGCGGGATCAAAGCGAGCAGAGAACCGCGAATAATGAACATTGCGACGACGAAACCCAATCCAAGCCGGCACCCCATAGCTGCGGCTCAAAGTCGCTCACCGCAAGCCGCTCATCTCATAATTCCCACTAATGCCCAAACGCGCAAACGCGCACCACCTCTCCGAGCGGCCGTTTAGCCAATCATGGCTAAACTAGCAAGTGGAATAAAGCGTGGATGGGGCCACGACCTACCGGAATATCCTAGTTCACTAGATATCAGAGGGTCCCGAACTATGTGGATAAACTGTGATAAGATAATGAACCCTAAGCTATAAATACCCGGAACGGTCTCGCAACGGTCTCGGATACTAGCCTACCTGTGACACAGCGTGTGTCACAGTACGAACCTATAGATCAGTCAGCAGTCCCGTGTTGGTCCTAGGGGTCTGTCATAGGGGCCTGCACCGGGACTCCCAGTCAGGGCTGCCTATACAGATTCCAGCACGAGTTTCCAGCTTTCCGCAAGATCGGATTGACCAGAACGAGGTATCGGATCCACCAGAAATTTCTGGCATTTTTGGCGCTACCGCATGTCAAGGATGCGCTTTGGACGCGCCGGCGCACCATATCTGGCGCGCCTGACCCATTTTGAGAGCTTACACGCCCCGCCAGCGCTTGCGGGCCAGGAAAAATGCACGCGCCGCGTTGCCGCCACGGCGCGCCATCGCTCCATCGTAATCGAGGCGCTCGGCCAGCGGGCTCGTTCGCCACGCCAGCCCCACGCACGCCACCGCCACGGGCCACCCTTCGCTTGTCACGCCATGTCACGCCCCACGAGACATCAACGAAGGCATTTTCAGGGTAGAAGGCTGTCGATTACGGACGGGGGGGGACCTGCAAACTGCCCCTCCCTCCAAACTCTCCCCACGACCCCTCTATCTCGCCAAGGGCGCCGGCGCGCTGGCGCCCCAATTTAATCCAGGCGCCACGCCAGCGTTGGCGGTACCCAAAAATTCAGGCGCCACGCCAGCGCCGTGGCGCGCCCCCCCGCGGACAAAAACAGCGCGCCCCGCCACCGCCAACGCCAAAAACCCAAAGCGCATCCTTGCTACATGTATCACATCAGAAACTCTCGTCTGCATCCGATCGATTTCCAACTCTTAGAGCTACTGTATCGTATGACTTATCACGATTACAGCAGCACTCGACTCAACTGCAGCAGCAGCAGCAGGTCACAGATGAGCAGCGACTTCATGAATCAACCACATACCAGGTCTTAGAGGGACCGTTGTCGTAGCAAACCGTCCTGTATAGATTTTGAAACGCAGCATTCGTATAAGGTCGCTGCAGAGATAATTTTGAACGGCAAGTTTCTCTTAGCCTGACGAAGGAGTCGAATTACATGGAGGTAACTTGATGCTCTCCAGCTCCGAGATTACATTCTAGTCCGCGTTTTGCCACTGAGTCAGATCTGAGCGCTTGCTGTGTATCCCAATATTCCAGGAAGATCCTCATGAAGGACGAGTTGGCATTCTGGGGCACTTACGGAGACTACCAGAAAGTCTAGAAAATTTGGTAAACGATAACTTGGACGACAACTTCAAGCTTGAATTCCGACCTGAGTATCGCTTGAAGTTTCGTAAACAGTAAGCAGTTCAGTATTTCTGGAGTTAAATTTTGGAATAGTGTACGGTATTTGAAGTTTCATTTTATGAAGCCTCTCGTTATTTCCTACGTGTGATTTCCTTCTTTGTTCTGTTGTCGGGGCTTGACCAGGCTTGAAAACGCAACAGTCGGTGCGAACTTCTCGTCAAATATAAAGGGCATCCAACTGATGGTACTGAACTCCCAACACACCGACTCCAAAAGCAAATCTTGTATGATAATTTGAAAGCTTTCACCAACAACCGTCTGCGCTTGCCTTCCTTAACGCTGACGTCACGTGCTCGCGTCCCCTGTGAAGTGGGACTTTGTGATATCAATAGAGTACTTGCCCAGATGTTCAGAAATGTAAACCGATAGAGACACTATTTCCGAATTACAAACACTCCCTCATTGAATATAGTATTGAGTCCGACGATCAAATGGAAACCTTGAGTTAGCGCAACGCGCTCCCACGTTGCGATGCTCTATTCCCTGCCCTTATGATCCCATCCGTTCGCAATCCGTTCGCACGTTTCGCTGCAAACTAAAACTGAGATCTTGCTTTCTCATAAATAACTGTGCCAATGACAGCGCTGAACCACACCCACACGAAACGAGTCGCTTCGGAATGCCTTGGACCTCTGGACTAGCCCTGGATTGAGCCATCCCTTCCCTTGAGCTTCTGCCTACCTCGCCGCTTTCCATCTCGCGCAGTGTCGTGGCGCAGCATGCATCACTTGTGTTGCATTGTCACATCTCTTGGACTTTGGGTTCGTGTGGTTGACGGTTGTTGAGGTGCGCTACAGGCAAAGCCAGGAGTGAAGGCGCACAGATATGCTAAGTGCGTTAAAAAAGTCGTGGTTACCCCTCAAGGTAAGACGCGAACACTATCCCTGTTTTCCTGATTCATTCTACACTCAATATTTGCACACAACGCAAGTCATATCCGAGCGCTCATGTGGCCACACGCGCAGGGGAAACAGTCGGGATATCACGCTGTGCGCCTACTGTTGCAGCCAGCAGTCTACAGTGAGACCCAGCTTGGTAAATTCTGTGATGAAGCGGAACAGTGAGACCCAGCCTTGTAAAGGCTGCGGTGAAGCGGAACAGTGAGACCCAGCCTTGTAAAGGCTGCGGTGAAGCGGAACAGTGAGACCCAGCCTTGTAAAGGCTGCGGTGAAGCGGAACAGTGAGACCCAGCCTTGTAAAGGCTGCGGTGAAGCGGAACAGTGAGACCCAGCCTTGTAAAGGCTGCGGTGAAGCGGAACAGTGAGACCCAGCCTTGTAAAGGCTGCGGTGAAGCGGAACAGTGACACCCAGCCTTGTAAAGGCTGCGGTGAAGCGGAACAGTGACACCCAGCCTTGTAAAGGCTGCGGTGAAGCGGAACAGTGAGACCCAGCCTTGTAAAGGCTGCGGTGAAGCGGAACAGTGAGACCCAGCCTTGTAAAGGCTGCGGTGAAGCGGAACAGTGAGACCCAGCCTTGTAAAGGCTGCGGTGAAGCGGAACAGTGAGACCCAGCCTTGCTGCGGTGAAGCGGAACAGTGAGACCCAGCCTTGTAAAGGCTGCGGTGAAGCGGAACAGTGAGACCCAGCCTTGTAAAGGCTGCGGTGAAGCGGAACAGTGACACCCAGCCTTGTAAAGGCTGCGGTGAAGCGGAACAGTGACACCCAGCCTTGTAAAGGCTGCGGTGAAGCGGAACAGTGAGACCCAGCCTTGTAAAGGCTGCGGTGAAGCGGAACAGTGAGACCCAGCCTTGTAAAGTCTGTGATGAAGCGGAACAGTGAGACCCAGCCTTGTAAAGGCTGCGGTGAAGCGGAACAGTGAGACCCAGCCTTGTAAAGTCTGTGATGAAGCGGAACAGTGAGACCCAGCCTTGTAAAGGCTGCGGTGAAGCGGAACGGAAGGGGGAGCTCGGCGTGGGGCTCTGTGCAGGAGTGGAAACGGGGCGTGGATGGGAGAGTGGGAAGTGGCAGGGATTGAAACCAGTCGCCCGTGGAGGGTGAGGTCTGTGTGGGCCAGTGGAGGATCTAGCGTGAGATGTCGGTTGGAGTGGTGCCGGGGAACGGGTTAAGCAAGCGGGCCGTGCAGGACCGCTCGCCTCAGCGTGGAGGTGTGCATGGAACTGGGACGGTCGGCGCGGGTTGCCACCAGGGTGCTGTGGTACGACTCGGCGCGCGGGGTGTGTAGGAGTGGCATGGGAAGGAGCTGAAGATCGTGGGCTGAGGGAACTCCGCTTGGGGGTCGTGTGGGAGTGGTAAGGGAGAGGGCTTGGAGCCGCGGGCCGACTCCGTATTTGAGCGTGCGCGAGTCTGGGGAGGGATGATGCGAGCGATGATGCGAGCGGGCCGGGGCGGGACTCCAGGGGGTGCGAGAGAGTACGATGGCGGAGGGTTGTAGCGAGCAGGCCTCGTGGAGACCTGCATGTAGGTATGTTTGTGAGAGTGAGATGCGAGAGGGGTAGGCACGTGCAGGCCGAGGGAGGAGTCCACGTGAGTGTAATACCTGGATGGGGGATGGGGTGACGTGAACGGGCCGCGGAAAGGCTTGGAGGTATCGGGTTGTTTGTGGGAAAGGAACCGGGTATTGTTTGAAGCTCGCAGGCAAGGGAGGCTCTGCGGGAGCGGAATGGCGGGACGAGGCATGACTGATGTGAGCAGGCCGTGGGTGGATTCTGCTTGGTGTCGTATGCGGGAGCGGGAGCGGGGTGAGAAAAGATGGCAGGCCGTGGAGGGTCTCAGGTGGTGGGTATGTGTGAGAACGGGACGGCGGGGAGTGACCCGAGTGGACGTGGGGCTCAGTGTGGGGTGCTAGCGGAGGCGGGAACAAGAATGGATTGAAGCGAGCAGGCTATGGAGTTACTCGGTGCGGGGTGCGCATGGGAGCGGGAGGGGAGGGGGGAGCGTTCAGCTGGAGGTGCCGTGCGTGTGTACTCAAAAATGCTGCCCATCGCCTTCATGCGATTTCAGTTTATTGCGGGATATGATCTCGCCGATAATAGTTTTGCCATTCGGTATAAGTAAGTATGATCATCTCTCACCTTACTTTTGCAGAGCCATTTGCTGTCCTGGATGTGTCGTGTACCACGCTGGATTTTTGAAGAATTGGTCCTCACGAGTCGAGCTTCTGATGTGTCCTGATCAGCCGTGCCTGCCTGGATGCAGGTTGAAAACCGCTATCCCAGAAGGCTTGCCGTTGAAAAATGAAGTTAAGGTATGGCAGCACCATTATGTTCTGCTCTGCCGCTGCAAATCCACTGCTCTGTACCTTGCGCTTGTTCTGTAGGTAATTGGGATCGATCCGGGTGGTTTGCTACGTCGCGCAGCATAAGTTTGACCGCCTAAGCACAGATATTGGGCTCCGATGGGACTATCAATACTTTGGCCCCCAAATGGAAGGGTAAGCGAATATGCATGCTTTGTATGCCATCCAGCTTGTATAGATTTTTCTGGCATGCCCTATTGACCGAGCATCTAACAGATATTCTATCGGATGCCCAATACACCACGGTGTAGAGAATACTTACTTCTTGTCAGGCAGCATCCTTTATGTCGCTTGCAATTCTGTATGTGTTTAATGTCTCCAAAGGTTGAACCTGCCTGTGGTCAAAACGTGGTTGACAGTAAATTGGCCCCTTTTTCACAAACCGGTAAACTCCTTCAATATGGAGCAGGTTACCTTTGGCACCCAGGTGGGGCTCTAACCGGTCGCAATGAGTCAACAATCTTCGAAGTGCTGTATGCATGTATTGTTCAGGCCATTTTGGATGGGTGGGTTTGGTGCAGGGTCTTTGGGAACGCCGATGAGCACTCCGACTATGAGCTTGATATTGGCCAGTACAATGTTAGTGTAGTCAGGCTCCAAGCTGCTGTTAGGCGCTAACAGAGTAGAATATTAGAATATTAGGGACTTATTGAATGCTCCTTTGCACTAAATTATAATTGGAGATTATACTGTACTGGTAGTTGGGACGACTGGCACGAGGCACCCAGCTGTGCTCTATTCTGCTAGGCGATGCTTGCTCTCTCTCTCTCAGGACCGATGTACCTGACTCACTCATAGTAGTAAATCCTTACCATACCAAGTAGGTGACAGTATGTGAAACTCGCAATGGTGTCCCTGCATTCTCAGCCCAATTTAAGAACACCATCCCATTTCATATATGCTTTGCTTTGTTCCCAGAAGCGACTTGCGTGTATCGCCCATACTTGCAAGCGATGTTCATCAGATTTACATATTGCGGCGTACGCTGAAATTTTGGCGAGTAGTACGATCGGGATTTGCACGTTGCCTACAACGTGGTAAGATTGTTGCTGCGATGAAGATGGGCAGCATCGCCATTCAATGCAACGAGTTATCCATAGTTTGGAGCCTGATTAATAGAGTGCATTGTCTGAAAAGCTTTTTTCATTTCAATCGAATCTTATGGAATTCCCACAGCATCATCAGCAGTAAGCACGAGTTGTCTCGGATGACCAGTTCCGTCAGCAGTATTGTTACAACGAGTACATTGAGTGCCATCTCACATCCATCTCGAACAGATTATATTATTGTATTGGCCATATTTATGCACCTTACTTTTAAGTCCGTTGAACCCTGCTCCAGCTAAAAACACCCAGGTTACTTGTTTCGGAAACAAGTCAAATCTGCTCCGGTGAAAAGCTGTGTTCCTAGGAAAAGCATCCCAAGTTACTTGTTTCAGAAACAAGTCACATTTCCCACGAAATCCAATAAAGTCCCAAATGTTCCTGAAATGAGTCAAATTTACTCCGGGAAAAAATAAAACCTTTACTTAATTTCCATAATATTGACCATTTTCTATTGCTCGCATTGAGAACGGCCGACTTAATTAATACTTCGACTATCCATTTGTTGCACACCGATATTTAATAGCATTATCTATATCGGCACGATCCATTCGTTGCACACCGACGTTTAATAACGGTATTATTTTGATCGATTTCAAAGGCCGAATTTCATTTTGGTCGAGCTAAGGTTATACCGAGGGTTTAAAATGGTAGACATATGTCTTTTATGCTCAGGAAGCCGTATATTGTATCTTGAGATATTGATTTAAAGGTGACAACACGCATATGCAATTGTATGCGGATTTCATCTAATCAACTGTGCAATTTCATTCCAATTACGCGCGCTGCCTGTTTATCATTACAATGCGCGCGCTGCACATGGTGTCCCGTGGTGTAGCACGCCGTCATCAAGCCGACGCCACGAGTCACGTTAGGCCCACATGACCACGCCTGCCACCATAGCACCTCGACACGTGCACACACTCGGCACGTTGTCCGCACAATGCGAGCGGTGTGCGCCTGGGACACATGTCGCGAACTTATGAAAAAGACTGTTAATTACAGTTCTGACGCAGTCGCACAAGGAGAAGTCCACAAATGTATATCTTTACAAGCATAAGAATACTGTATCTTATTAATTATCTCATAACACTGCTGTTTTCGCGGTCTCAAGCGAGTCCTGGTTATTCTCGGAATCACTGTTACGAAGGCAAAACAAAAATGAGCGTCTGCTCACTCTCACTACGCCGCCCTACTTATTCTCGCTATCTCCAAACAAGTGTAACACCCATCCCCGTATCTCGTCACTGTCATAACTCCTCGCGCGTATCGTACTGCGCGTGTCATACGTTCGTCACAAAGACTGCTACAGCAAGTGTCACAACCCGGCTGAGGTACACGATAAGCCGTGGTTTGTGACAGCTGTCGCGAACTTATGCACAAAGCGTCCACACAAAGCACAACCCTCTAGCCCTACTACTAGACAGTCTTACTTATTGTCAGTGCCTATACAACACAAGCTCGACTTTGCATATGTTTCCTTATATGACTGCACAGTTATCTTGCTACTGTGACTATACAAAATCTCAAAATTTTTGATATCTCTTTATCTCTTCTCACCACTTGTGCAAGCTCTTTTTCTCAACATCCCCCATCTGTAGCTGCCACGGTAGCACAGACATCAGACAAGAGCTTGCTCAGCATCTTCTGTTGTAACGCCATCCATTGCGAACTTGCCCATGCTGAAGGTAAACATACCCACTCCAGAAGCTTCCCCTCCTCGCAACATCCTGGCTCTTGTCAAAGGGTTGCGAAACACCATGACCCACATGCATCTTCTGCCAATAGGTCCATGCTCCAAATGCCCAATCACATGTAAACGTCCAGCGTGACACAGCTTACGAAAGTATTGTGCCCTGCTCTCTGTCATATCTGTCATGTAGTGCGATGGCACATGAATACAAGCCACCACTCGGCTGGCCAGTACTGCCAACGGCAACGCAATATCCAGCACTGCGAACCAGGGTGAAGTTACCACTGCGTCACACACCCCATACTTCTCCTTCCAGGCTCGATAATTGCCCGGTTGTAAAGCATTAAGGGCTTCGTGCCACTTCAACTGCGGATTCCAATCATTATTCATGACCTTCAGATGAGGCCACTCCAGTGACATAACCTTGCCAATGACACCTGTGCCAGCCCAAGGATCCCATACCTGTGTGATCTTCTCCCAAGTCACCTCGTGCGCCAAACGTCTGACCTCCTGAGGAACTGTCATCACCAACTCTAAGCCCCAATCCAGTTGACTGGCAATCTTCACCTGAGCTCTGCTCAGTTGTGTGACATCTCCTCTCTTCTGCACTTCCTCGGGGCTCATGGCCTGCACCGTGGACGTCTTGCGGAGACTTCTCGCGCGAGTGTGCTGCTCTGCACACTTCCTGCTCAAGATGGTGCGATGGCCCTCATGCCAGAACCCTGGCATCACTTCTGTGATCACTCTGCTGAGCTCCTCCTGGCTTCCCCAGGCCACTCTGTCAGGAAGATCCCCCATGCTCCCTTCTTTTCTGAGCATCTGCCTCGAGCTCAGCGCCTGCCATGGGTCTTCACGTCCCGGCCTCACTGCACGATGCGGACCCACGTCTGCAGGCAACAATACCACATCTGATCCCATCTTCTCTCTCAACTGCAACTCCATGGCCGCCATCTTGTCAACGATTGACGCGCTCACCTCGGCGGCAGCTGCCACCACAGTCCCACCTAAGCACTTGGGACATTGCCAGTCCCCTTCAGGTACTCCATCCAGCGCCGGATTCAGACACCACGTGTGATAACCACGGTTACAGGTGTCACACAGCAACATGGCTGCCTCCCCATCTGTCCGCATACACACCTCACACGCGAGATGCTTGCTGGGAATGGCTGCACTGCAGTCGTACTGGTTTTTCACTTGTAAGTGACATGGCGCAATATTTTGCACTGTGCTCTTCTCCCGCAGCTTCGTGCTGTCCTCCAACACTACCACTCCATCTCTTTGCACCTTGACTATCTTCAGGATGGCTGGCTTGGTGGCTACCTCCATGCCAGAGCGCGGTTGTTGTCATATATATACGAAATCGCCTGCCTTGAACTGGTGCGGCTTCGGCTCGTAACTGCCACTCCTCCTGTGCTCGTACCGTAAAGTGTCGCGGTGCTGAGCGATCTCCAGGTTGCACCCTGCATGTACCATGAGCCTCTTCACGATGGCGGCTCGCTGTAACAGATCATCAGCCAGTGTCTTCTCCTCCTGCTTCCCAAAGTCCAACTCGGGTCGAGCACGAAGATCCGGTGGCACCGTGGCTTCCTGAGCGAACAGCAAGGTGAATGGCGCCACTCCAGTGGACTGCTGCCTAGCTGCGTTGTAGCTGAGCACGAGTGACCAGAGCATCTCATCCCACTCGAAGTCCAGGCCCTTGTCGAGGGCCATCTTCTTGAAGCAAAACTTGAGGGTGCGTACCACTCGTTCAGTTAAGCCATTGCTCTCTGGGGAACTCGGTGAAGTCACTCTCCGGTCAATGAGACACTGCTCGCATAGAGCAGAGAACTCACCTTCAAACTCTGTGCCCCCATCCACCAAACATTCTGCAGGCGCCCCAAATACGGATAGGACATGATAGCGAAATGCGTTGGCGATGGTGGCGGCCTCCTTGTCGGGGATTGGAACGCACACGACGAATCGCGTGTAGTGCTCAATCATGACCAAGACGCGTTGGTTCCCAGCCTTCGTGATGCGTTTCGTGGGCCACGCTAAGTCCAGGGACCAGCGATACATGAAGGACTTGATCTCCAGCGGCGTGAGATTCGCCTCCTCCCGTGCATAGTGCGTCTTCACCCTCTGGCAAGTCTGGCACTGAGTGACCACTGCTTGCACATCCTGTTTGATGCCTGCCCAGTAATGGCGCTGCCACAACAGGTTCAATGTCCGCCTGATGCCCCAATGGCCAGTCCTCTCATGGTACTCACGCACCAACTGAATCCTGTCACAGGGCTTGGGCACCAGCAGCTCCTTACCACTGACAGTGACCATGTATAACTCGCCCATGAGCTCGTCCCAACGGTGACGCGCTGCCCTCTTCCTTACCCTGTGATATTCCTCCTTGGGCACCTCCACTCTTCCTCCTGACTTGATCCACGCGAGGCATAGCTCGTCCTCGTGTATATCGGGGTATCTTTCTCGGAACGACTCCTGGTTGGTTACGCTGGCTAGCATGGCAACCATTCTCGTAGTGTCGGGCAGCTTAGGCAACCTCATCTCTTTCTCCTTTGTCACTGGTGCCCATTCTGGGGCTGAGCTCGTCTCTGCTGGCTTACCACCAGGTCTTGAAAAGGCCTGCCGGTGACGTGCCTCGTAGCCCGCGAGCTTCATGGAGGCCATCTTCCACTGCCTGCGGCGTGGAACAGCGTCGGCGGTGCCTAGCCCCTGTGTACCTTTCTGTCCTTGGCTGCACATGCGTTGCAGTCGTTCTTCCCAGTCCTGATGGCTGAGGCGTCGCGCGACTTGCTGGGTGTAGCCGCTGGAACTGGTGATCCACTCTGCTAGTTGGGCTCGCACCGGCTCAGCCGTGTCCTCGGAGGTGGCAGCCACCTTGGTGGCTTTCGCGATGGGGATGGCAACTAGCGTGCCATGCTCCTCCTCCTCACTCTCCTCACTCTTCGGCAGTTTGGTCGTGCTGACCTCGGCAATCGCATACAATAGCTCCATTGCTCTTCGGTCCATAGCAAGGCCAAGCACTCCTGCCAATTCTTCGTCTTTCATGCCATGTGCCGCGCGCAGCTCACCTGCGCTGTACCCCATGGCCACTGCCTTCTCGTCCAGGTTAACCTCTCTGGTCTCCCCCACTTCATCATCGTCTCCCTTCCTCACCACTGTGCCTGCGCGAGGCGCGCGAAAAGCACGAGAGTTTTGTGTCGCCAAGATAGTTGGCAATACTCTCATAGGCTCCCCTACAACGTTGGCGGTGTAGTGAGGCTTCCTGTCTCCTGTGACGACCCTGCGCGGCTTCCAGCCTCGCTGCAGAATATCGCGCACGTATCTGTCTGGTGGTCTGTCCACCCGCTCCATCACCAGATTGAACTGCTGATTCTGGAACAGATTGCTCCAATAAGCTCGTAGACGATGCGCGTATGATCCCGCGCGCGCCGCGTCAAAGGACACCGGCTGGCCCACCACGCTGTTGATGATGGGGAACACCTCCTTCCTGATCTTCGAGTTCTCCCTGTGCGACAGCGGAGAAACGTTTTCCAGCACATATGCTGGCGGTCTCTGAGGCTGCAGCTGTTGCAGCGTGGAGAGGATTCGCACTGCCTGGTAGAACAGTCTGCTGTGCCTGCCCTCCAGACCAGCCAGCTTGCCAGCTGGTGACAGGTCCTGGCATGGATATCCACACACCATGACCCACTGCTCTCCACTCAATGCCCCTGCATGTACAAGGTCGAGGAGGCTGGTGTCTTCGATGTTGCTGGGCAGTTGCTCCAAGTGGGCTGCCTCGACACGGAACAAGTCCGGATGACGGCGGCTGAGCGCCATGCACCTGGCCCTGGCTACCATCTGGCTGGACTTCGAGATGTCCTGGTAGAGGTACTTGTTAACCTTAACTCCGCAGCGCAAGAGCATCTCTAGTCCAGCACACAGGCCCCCACACGGCTCATAGCAGACCACGCCCTCTTCTCTGGCTTCCTGGAAGAAGCTCTTGTCAATCACTCTCGTGTCGATCTTCTTCGGCACTTTGAGCTTACCACCCTCCATGGTCTCGTCGCCGTATATCGCTGGTGAGCCTCCGGAATGCATACCCCTGATCGGCCGTACCTGGCTGAGGGCATCCCAGGCGACCCGAGTCAACCTGCCCGAGCACCTGGCCACTTCCGGGTGGTCAGTGTCAAACATGACCCCCTTGTTACACTCCAGCTCTTCTTGGTAGTGTACATCAAACAGTCGATGGACTGCACTGGTCCCCAGCTGCTCCCTGACCATGTTCTCGCAGTAGTTGGCCACCTGAGCTTCTGGGCTTACTTCGGGGCCAAGTGGTGGCTCCCTGGTCACTTCCCAGCAAATGGCGTCTGTGAAGCAGCGCGTTGGCCTCTCGGCACGCCCCGCTTCCCTGGCTCGGTCCCCTTCACGGTCCAAACGGGCACCAGTCTCGTCTGCGGTGCTGGGCAGTGGATACCTGGATGGCACATCCGCGTTCTCATTCTTCGGACCTGGTCGGTACTGGACCGTGAACTCAAACTCCTGGAGGCTGATGGCCCAGCGTAGGTGTTGACCTTGTAGGTCACCCTTCTCCATGAGTGTTGTGAGCGGCGAATGGTCGGTGATCAGCGTGAAGTGGACCCCGTGCAGGTACTGTCGTAATGTGCGGATGGCCCACACCACTGCCAGCATCTCACCCTGGAAGCTCGCGTACTGTCTCTCGGTTTTCGACAGCGAGCGGCTGATGACCACACAGATGTGTTCTACGCCATTCTCGTCCTTCTGCCCCAGCACTGCGCCAATGCCATGGTTGCTCCAGTCTGTGTAGAGGAAGATGGGCTTGCTGTAATCAATGGGCTTCAAACATCTCCCCGAACACAGGGCATCCTTCAATGCTTGTAATGCCTGGTCCTGATCCTTCCCCCAAGCTCCCTTGACATCCAACACTTCCTTTCTGAGCAGGTCGTTCAATGGTCGTGCCATCTCTGAGTAGTTGGGTCCCATGGGTTCCCCCACCAGACCTTTGTAGTAGTTCATGAGTCCAAGGATGGAGCGTACTCCAGTTTTGTCCTCGGGCTTGGGCAGCTCTTGGATGGCCTTGCACTTGATGTCCTGCGCGCCAATGGTGTTATAGCCGATGCGGTATCCCAAGAAGTCCACCGTGGCTGACCCGAAGGTTGACTTGCCCGAATGCAGACGTATCCCTGCATCCCCCAAAGTGCGAAGCACGGCTTCCACATCCTTGATGTGCTGCTCAGCGGTGTCTGAGTATATGCACACGTCATCGACGTACGCCACCGTGCAGTGTTGCAGATGACGTAGCTCGTAGTCCATGATCCTGATGAAGGCTGCGGTTGCTCCAGCTGCTCCAAACGGCATGGATGTGTAGCGATAAAGCTGGTTGCCCCACCAGAACGCTGTCTTGTCCCTGTCCTCCTCAGTGGTCATGGGAATCTGGTGGAATGCCTTGGTCGCGTCCAGGGTAGTCTTGAACTTGGCCTTGGCCACGCGCTGGTAGAGCTCTTCTGGACGGTGTGGTAACGTATTATCCTTCAGCGACAACCGATTCGTAGATCGGAGGTCGACGCAGAATCTCGTCGAGGTCCACTGTCCAGTGTCGTGATCCTTCTTCCCTGCAACCACCACGTTGCTGGCGTGTCTGCAGTGCTGCGAAGCCGGCTCGATGAAGCCATATTCCAGCAGTTCCTTGCAGTGCAGGTCGATGATCTCCTGCTCTCCCGGGCTGTACTTCCTCGGTCGTTGGTAAGCTACCTTAGTCTCGTCCTTGAAAGGGATGGCGAAGGTCGCATGTGTCGCGCCCCCATGGTAGCCTTTGATGTCCTGCGGCTTGTTGGCGAAGCAGTAGCTGCACCTCCTTACCACGTTGCGCATCTCCTCCCAATTCTCCTCGGTGAACTCGGGATGTCCTCCAAAGGTGGCATTGAGCTCGGTGTCCAGCCACGCGGCCTCGTCCTTGGTGACCCTGGTTGTGCCCCCTGGCTGTAACGTGTCCAGCACCGTGTGCGGAAGCACCTCGTCCTGCTCTGCCACCATAGCCTCCCATCCGGTGTCCCATTGGCGCGAAGACCTCTGGTCTTCCCAGGCGGTCCTGGTAGATCTGATCGGCGAGCTCGAGCACGTGTCCATCGTCAGCCCGCCCTGAGGCTCCCCAGGGGCCACGACGGCCACCCAAGCAGCCACCGCTAGCAGCAGCAAAAGTTTTAAAATTCTGCCGGTACCCACTGGTTTAACTGGAGGGTGAAGGGTCAGTATGCAAGTCAACATTTTCCACCCCCCTTGCATACGGCCCAGGCCTCCTCCCGCAGCCACGTAGGCCACCAGCGCCAAGACTGACATCACATAGACAACGCGCGCCACCTGGTAGCAAGCGGCTGTGAACTGCAGGCGTTGCAGTCGAGCGGCAAAGCGCGGCTTCCGCATGCGCCGCGGAACGGCGGCCAGCGTAGCCGGCCCTGCGGCCAAGATCCGCTGGGCGACCGCCAGCGCGCGGCCCACCTGAGTCTCCAGCGCGGCCAATGCGCCACCATCTTGAACCAAGCCGGAGCATGGCAACCCATGGCGGACAATGTGGGCGCCAACCGTCAAGACGCACCCCAGAGTGACGGCCATGTGCGTGAAGTGCATGGCGAGCATGGCGAGGCAGAACCGTATCAACGGCACGTACCACAGCCCACGTCGAGCGTGGTGGAGCCCAGCTACCTCAAGAGCACCCTTGGTTATCAGCAGTAGGTGCCTGGCCAGTGCCAACAGCACTCGGAGAGGCGCCTGTTGATGTGCCCATGGCTCGAGTGGCGTTGCGCGCACGGCCCACAACGCGCGTGCCATGGCTCTGCGGGGCGCCTCAGCGTGGAATGCCCAGCAGGCGACGACCTCACCAAGAAACCTGAATACCTCCATAGCCATCCATACTGCCATCACTGCAAAATGAGGCAGCTGCGGCCAATGCAAGCGCACGAACACCCCCACGAGCAGGAAGCACACCTGAGTGCGCTTCGCCCGCCTATCATTGGCGGGCTGCGTGCCCGGCTTTTCGCCGGGGCTGCTTCTCAGTAACGGGCGCGCCGGGCTGCAGCTGGCCCGGTGCCCCCTTGAAAAGGCCCCAGTGCGCTCTCCCTTCTCCTCTCCTCCCAGATCTCATCATAACTTTGGTGTCTCTGGGGAGCCCGCGACGCGCCCATGCCGGCATGCCGACTGCGAGACGCGTCCTGACGATGAGCGCCTTCCTCGGGGCTAGGAGATCTCCTCCTGCGCTGACCAGCCCGTGGTGAACTCTGCTGTGCGGCACCCCCAGTTGGACTCTGCGGGCGCGCTGCAGGTTGGCCTGAAGGTCGAGTGTCGACATGCGCAACGAAGCCACTGGAACGCTCCGGGCTGCTGGGTGCTGTAGAGCTCGGGGTTGATGGCACGTATGAAACGGAGTCCGGCTCTTGTGCAGCCGGAGGCACGGCTTCAGTCTGCTGCGTGCAGACGGAATGTGCAGGGGATCTCAGAATGTCGTGTATTGAATGGTGCTCAGGTCTCTGTGCCATGTTGCACTCCAAGCCCATGGTCGATATCCCGCCGAGAACTCGGCCAGAGTAGGGTGCCGGCGTGGTCGTCCCCGTTCCAATCCTCGCAGTTGCGCGGGCAGTACGAGGTCGTTCTTCATATTCTCTGATGATCGCCAAACTGGCAGACAGCCCAACCAGTCTTTCACTGATGACCTCCACGCTGTCTTCATCCTCTGTCAACGGCGACGGTGTTCTGGTGCGATCCGTGTGAGTGCTCACACCCTCAACAGCCGCGAGGTCGGATGAGTATCCTGAGATGCTGCCATCTTCCTCCTCACTTCCTGCATCCCCTCCCTCGATTGGGTCCAGGCACCTCATGAAGTCGTTTCGAAGACGCGCCTGCACCTCTGCCCGACGTGCCTCAGCCAGCAACGCCGGGCCCACCGAGGACGTGAACGCAGACAATGGTTCTCGGTGCATCACCGCCACCTTGTTCCAGGTCTCCCAGCTGCAGCAGTCAAACTTGCGCGTGCCTGAGGAGAGGTACTCCAAGGTGAACGCCATGCTGCTGGGCCCCTGTTCACTGTAGTAGCGATTGTCCTCAAAGAGGTAATACACGGCCTTGGACCGGGCGTTGGCACGGGTCTTGAAAACCCGTAGGGTGCCCTGCCGTGGGCCATCGCTCAAATGGCTTCTGGCGATCTCCAAGAGCTGAGTGCGATCAACCAGATGTGTCATATGTTTCTGCAAGGTGCCGAGGAGTCCTCCCGTGCAGCCTTTCGACTGCCCACCCAGAGGCAGAAACTCTTCCCTTTGTCCCACTCCTGCGGAGGAGGCGTACCGGTGCAGGGTCTGGTTGCTGAGTTGCTGCGTGTGCACCCCCCTTCCTCGCTGCGCGAAGGGCTTCCCGAGCTGGAACTCGATCTTGCCCATGAAGCAACGGTACTGGATGAGGAAGACCGTCTGTCCCTGCAGCGCCATGAACTCCGAGATCTCTCCCAGGTCCAGCCAGTTGGCTTCTCCAGCTGTGTTCTCGCTGCGAGTGGGCGACTCCGGCTCGTAGGTGCCCTGGAACACTGCAGCGTGGTAATCCAACATGGCAGGGTCGAAGACGCCGTTGGGCCAGGTTTGATGCCGTAAACGAAGCGGTGCTGAAGATGGTGGCGGTGCGGAGCCAGATGGCCCTGCCTCATCCCCCCTGACCGTCTTCGACGTCCTGAGAGTCTTGGATGTGCGCACTGGAGGGTTTCTTCTGGCCCCATAAGTGTCCAGCGCGTCCTGTGCTTGCTCCTCTGTCTTGCATGCTCCGAGCATCACTCTCGGGTTGTCCCCCAGATGCAGGTACTCCACGGCGGCAGCGTTCGTGCTAAACACCTCGCCACTGCCTCCTTCCCCATCTGTCACCGGGTAGAACTTCCCCACCTTGTCCGCTGCGTCTGACAGCGTGAGCTGCGGGGTCACATTCACCTCGCTCGCCACCTCCATATCGTACCTCACCTTCAGACGAGCTCGAAGGTCAGCGATGTCCACTCGCTGTACATACTTTAGATGCTGGTACTGCCAGCGCTGGTCCTTCTCATAGTAAAAAGGCAGCTGGAACTCGCCAGTCATCTTGCCCATGGGGTTCATGATGGTGACGCCCTCCATGGTGTGACGTACCATGCGCTCCATGAGATCCCATTGGGCGCGAGTGTGCTCGCTGAGTACGCAGAACTGGCGCGCCACCTTGTCCCACATGAGCTTGCCCGTCACGACTCCTGGGTACGTCTGATGGGTGTTGAGGACCTCCTGAACACTCGCCATCGTGTACCTTCCTGCCTCCCGATGGGCACCACAGTCAGGGAGTGGGACCTGGTCGTTGTCCTTCTTGCCGCTCGGCCTCGTGGTCCAGGTTTCTGAGGGTATCTTCGTCTCCTTGTCAACCTTCTGGTCCACCAACGTAAAGTCGGGCCACAGTAGCTCCGTCTCCAGGATGGTCTTGTATTCTCCACATCGCGGGAACTTGACCTGCACAAATCCTGCGTCTACACCACCTCCATCGCCCTCTTCGCAGAGTGTGCACAGACGAGCATAGCCCGTGCGGTCGATGTACAAGCGCTGCTGAGACCAGCTGCTCTCCTTGTCTTGGTAGTCCCACGGGTTCACTGCCATGCCCCCCCATGGCTGTACGCTGGCCAGCTTGAAGGCAGCTTCGCTCTCGGCCTCCTGCCTCAGCGTGAGGTCTGGATAGCGAGGGTCTGACTGAGTTGTGGTCAGGCTGGCTTGAGTGCGGGACTCCCTCGCATCTGGCTCTTCAGCACTGGACCACTCACCCCTGGTCGCCACATTGGCTTCCCGCTGGCTGCGTGATGATGCTTGTAGCATGCCCAGCATCTGGTCTGTCAAGGACGTACCAGGCGGAGGAGGTTCGTACGTTGCGTTCTCGGCGTGTAAGCTGACCCGCCCAGTGAGCTCGACTTGCATCATTGAGCTGGGTTTCAAGAAGCCTGCCTCCACCATGGACTGGCAGCGCGCCTCGAGCCTCTCCCTCTCATCCGAGTTGAACCTTCTCAGCCTCATCTCCTCTAGCCATGACGCCAGGCTCTCCATCAGCTCGGGGTGGTTTCGCGAGAATGCACAAGGTGCAGGCGAACACCTTTCCCCTGCGAGGGCCAGACGGTCCTCTCCCCTCGTGTCCAGGGACACTGCTTCACGTGGTGGTAGCTCGCAATCATCAAAAGCGGGGGCAAGAGTGCGCGCTGTCGCGGCCTCAACGTCGAAGATCTCGGTCGCCAGGCACACTCTCGGGTCTTCATTCCGCTTGCTCCTTGCATCGACGGGCGGCGTCAACTCGATCAATGGCAACGTGACCTTCTCCTTCATACCCAGTGACACCGCGGCCTCAGAAGTAGCAATGCCTCTGTAGAGGTCGATGGTCAACTTGAGGGCGTTCTTCAGGGGTCCAGTGCCCACCAAGAAGTCCCACGTCGTGTCATTGGTGTAGGTGACGAAGGCGTGGAGCCGATGCAGAGTCATGTACGACGTGCCCGCGGCGAGAACCACATCCACGTAGCAGTACTTCGTGAATTCCGCAGGGCTGCCATCACATCTCGCCACCCTGGCCCCTGTCTCTGCATCAAAGATGGTCAAGCCCAACCTGTTGGCTGTCCTGATTGGGATGATGTTGCAGTTGGCCCCCGTGTCCAGGAGAAGCGCTTTGTACAACATAAGCAAGCCTCCAGAGGCCACCAGCGCCATCCCTTGTGCCAGAGAATCGTTCAGGAGCTTGCATACAGGCTGGACCTGCGCCATGGCAGTGAGCTGTTCCTCTGTAAGGCCACTGAGCATCTTCTTCTTCAATAGCTCGTACGCCTTAGCGTCCATGGTCCCTGCGTGCAGCTCACCCCTCTCGCTGAAGTCTCTCACCCCGTAGCTCTCCTGGACGGTGGCCGCTGCAGCTGTTACACGCACCGTCGTCCTCTCCTTCCTGGGCTGCTCCACCATGTCCTCCGGCATCTCATCCAGAGGAATCTCTTCTTCGTCACTGTCGTCGCCCGACTCCATGCCCGGGCAGTCATCATCCTCATCGCTGATGTCCTGGCAGTCTGCTGCTGAGGCTGTCGGCACGGGGAGCTGGTTGTTCTCAGCCAGTTCCACCAAGGTCTCCACACCCCTTGGAGCTGATATGCGACCTTCTGCTACGAGTCCAGCAGCTAGCTTGCGGAAAGCTGCTCCCAGGCTCTTGATCACGGAGGCCATGAGCTGCACCTTCCTCTGCATCTCGTCCGCCGCAGGCGCCATGGGCACCTGTGCGTCTGCCTCGTACTCCTCGGGTGTCTTCACTGGGAAGCCCCTCATGCGCTGGGTACTTCCCAGGGCTACTGCTGGAGCCGCCGCGAGTTCAGACTCCACACTCTTGCACAGCGTCTCGGGGAGTGCCCCCAGACCCAAGGTGTTGAGGGCGCTCGAGAGCTCCTCTTCGCCCATCTCCTCGGCCATCGCTGTGAGTAACTCGGTTGGAGGGCCAGACGACACTCCTACCCCTGCGCTGCCATGGTGGTGCGCGCATGTGTCGACGGTGTGCGTCTCCCTCTCCGCGACGTGCGCTGCGACTGGTTCCCCGTCGGAGCCCTCATCCTCGGATAGCACCTGCGACTTCACGCTGCCCGCACGACTGGCCGTCTTCCTAGCAGCCACCATGCCCTGGTACTCTGCTTTCAGCGCCTCGGGATTGCCAGTGGTGCGCTTCTGCTTGTCCTCCGGTAGCTGTTTGGCTCTGTACTTGTCCTTCTCTTCGTTGGACAGCTGCTGCCAGTCCGTCACCAGGATGCCCCAGTCAGAGTTCTTGAAGCGGTTCTTCAGGTTATACATGCGCAGAGCGGCGTTCTCCGCGTCCCACCACTTGCTGGAACCAAGCCTGCTTTCGTGGAATCCAGCAGGCATCTTGACGTGTTTATAACCACTCCTGCACTGCTCGGGATCGGACTCATGCCAGCCCCCTCCAAAGCAGCGCAAGCACTTGGGCTTGTCGTTCGTACGCACGCCCTCTGCTGGCGGTGGCGTCTTGTTGTAGGAGGCCTTCTTAGCTCTTTCGGCCACATTCACCTCCTTCTTCATCTTCTTAGAAGGTGATGCATCTACCTTCTTGCTGTTCTCTAGTTCGCCTGACTGTGCCACCTCAGAGGACTCAATCTTCTTGATCGAGTTCTTTATGGCCTTGAGGTCAAGGCCATGCTGTCGCGCCTCCCAGGTGGAGTACTGGCAGCCACATCGCCTGGTGATCTCCTGGAGGAAGGTGAGGATCCAAGACTCTGCATCGCCCTTGAGCTTGTCTTGAACCTCGACGATGGCCTCCAGGTCCTTCCAGGTCACCCGATTGGGTGGCGGGAACTGTGCCCTCAGTTGCTCCTTCACCCGCGTCTGGAAGATCTTGATGCGCAGGTTGTCCACGCAGTCCTCGATGAAGGTACGCAGCTCTTCATCGCTCAACACCTTCCCAGTGTTGAGCTGCATTTCCCTGCGTTGGCACATCTTCATGTAGGTCAGCCCATCCTGTCCCACCTCCTGTGGCTTCTGTGTCAACAGATCCACTTTCTCTTGAGTCCCTTTCATCATGAACTTCTTGTCAAGGGCAGCGATGAAACCCCTGAGCGCGTAGAAGTACTGGGTATCACGGGTGCCATCACGTCCCGTCAAGCCTTTCAGGGAGGTTCCATCAGTCAGATATTCGTCGGAAACCTCCCCTTGGGTGTCTTGGTTTGTCACTGGCCTCGCTATCACCCACGTGGTGCCAGCGTTCATCTCATTGAAAGGGGGTCTAGCGCACGGGATGGTACCCTCGAGTGGGCCATGCTCGCTAGTGTCCTTCAGGACTCGGTCCATGTTGGAGGTCACTACCCCCCCTCTTTCATAGTTCTCGCGCCACCAGCTGAGAGCTTGTGAGTTCTCTCCAGCCAGCCACGCAGGGACGATGTCCCACAGGTATTCAAAGTCAGGGGGAGTCTCTCTCAGAGTCTTCATCTGAGCTTCGGTGAGGGTGCCAGCCCCGGACCTGAGCCTCTTCCTTACGTTGGCGTTGTGCTGCCGTACGAAATTCTCGCACATGTCGGCGAACTCCCTCAGGAACTTGGGCCGATCTTCTTCCTTGGTGCCCGTGTAGTTGGGCAGCGTCCCAAGGTTGACACGAGCGTAGTCAGTATACTCCATGTCTTCTTCAAAGATTACTAATGGCTCCTGGGCTTGGGCTTGCAGTTGGACTGGTGCTTGTGCCTCAGGCTGTACTAGTGCTTGTGCCTCAGGCTGGCCACCGGCAGCCCCTTCCTCTCCCTCCAGCTCTGAGAAATGCTGGCTCACTCGTATCGCCCTCTGGGCACGCCTCTCTGCCCGTTGCTGTTCCTCGCGGGCAGCCTTGGATTCCGTTGCTACCTTTCTGGTGAAGAAGAAATACTGGTGTGAAGGCTCTTTTCACTCCACACTTCCCAGCTTACCAGTACGGATGAATCCGTCCCTGGCCTCACCTTTCAGTGCTTTGCTCTAAGTAGCAATCACTGCCAGCATAATTTCGTCCACGACTGGTGAGCAAGGTTCCATCTGTGACCCGGTCTTATATTGGCTCTCCCAGATGTCCAGCAGGGTTGCCTCTGTACTTAGTGTCTCTGGTCCACGCAGTAATTCAGTAGAACGCCAGCATGAGTCAGGTGACCACAAAGAATGCTGTCGTGAAGATGCCCACTAACAGTCCTGTTTCGCTCCACGCCTTCAGGCGTACCAGTACGGATGAATCCGTCCCTGGCTTTACCGTCTGGTGCTTTGCTCCAGCAGGATGTCACTTCCCGAAATAGCCCAGTACATAATTCTCAACGCTGCAATCATGTTCGTAAAATTAGCAACTGGTTCTGCTGTGACCGCTGTCGCTGTACTTCGCAAGACTGGTGAACTTCGAGTGTCGCAACAGCCTGCTTCACTCAACCTCTTCCAAGGCTTACCAGTACGGATATATCCGTCCCTGGCATCACCATTCAGAGGTCTCGTTCTTCAGGACTGCTGTTGAACTCTCAGCATTACAGACGACATGTCTGTAATAAGGCACATTTTTGTTTTGAAAAAGACTGTTAATTACAGTTCTGACGCAGTCGCACAAGGACAAGTCCACAAATGTATATCTTTGCAAGCAGAAGAATACTGTATCTTACAAATTATCTC
>LGRX02031291.1:0-11662 GCA_001247695.2 Cymbomonas tetramitiformis
GCCAGCCAGCGAATTCCATAACCATCCACGTGGACACCTTCCCGAGCCAGCCCGTTTTCTTAAGGTGTCCAATTTCCGAGAAAATGGACCCTGAGAGCCGTGCGCAGCTTACCCTACAAATTATTGGCCTTTTTACACGCGTGGAAAACCGTCCGTCCGACGCGTGGACAGCGTACGGACACCCTATGGACGCTTTTTTTGCTAAATCCACACGTGTGAAATTGTCTAATTTGTAAAAGTGATGTTCATACGGTGTCCATACGATAAATCCACACGTCGTCCGTACGTGCGCATCCGTGTGGACGACGTATGCTAGTTTACCTGATTTTATTACGCGTGTGGACGCTCCGACCGTATGGACAGGTGCCGTCCATACGCATGAACCACTGGAAAATGTTGTCCACACGTGCGGACTGCGAGAAATGCCGCTTCTACCCCTCCTCGGCCATATGGACACCATGGGGACGTGTCCCTGGACCGTACCCACGCGTACGGACGACGTGTGGACGGGCGTATGGACAGTGTGAGGCCCGTGCCGTGCCACTCTTTTGCGCTTGTCCGCACGTGTGGACAGCCATTGCACCCGGGCCTGGGTGTACCCGAGCACTCTCTGCTTGCCCCCTCCTCAGCCATGTGGACACCATGTGGACGTGTCCCTGGACGTACTGATGCGTACGGACGACGTGTGGACGGGCGTATATATGGACAGTGTGAGGCCCGTGCCGTGCCACTCGTTTGCGATTGTCCGCACGTGTGGACATCCATTGCACCCGGGCCTGGGTGTACCCGAGCATTTCCTTCCCCTTCATCAGCCGCATGGACACCATGGGGGCGTGTCCCTGGGTCGTACCCACGCGTACGGACGACGTGTGGACGGGCGTATGGACAGTGTGAGGCCCGTGCCGTGCCACTCGTTTGCGCTTGTCCGCACGTGTGGACAGCCATTGCACCCGGGCCTGGGTGTACCCAAGCATTTCCTTCCCCTTCATCAGCCACATGGACACCATGGGGGCGTGTCCCTGGGTCGTACCGCCGCGTACGAACGACGTGTGGACGGGCGTATGGACAGTGTGAGGCCCGTGCCGTGCCACTCGTTTGCGCTTGTCCGCACGTGTGGACAGCCATTGCACCCGGGCCTGGGTGTGCCCGAGCGTTGCTTGCCCCTTCATCAGCCATATATGGGCACCGCGGGGGCGTGTCAACGAACGAACTCATGCGTACGGACGACGTGTGGACAGACGTATGGACGATCGGAATTCGCCAATCCATACGTATGGACGTCAAAATTGAAGTTTGTTGAAACACGCGTGTGGACACATACATCCGCGCGTGTGGATAAGGGTTTACCCGTATGGATTAGCGGAATCATGCGTGTGAATACAGGTGTCCGCGCACATACGGTTTATTTACATATATAATACATCGTGTATCATCCGCAATCATCTGAATCAGATGAACTACTACGGTCATCCTCGCTACTACTGTTATCATCGATTTCACGGAAGAAATCCGCCTTGCGATCCAACACAACTTGCAAGCAATCAGTTCGTCGTCGAATGGCCAAAGGGACAACATTTCCTTTGTACCGGGCAAGCCAAGCCGGTATGAAAGGAACATCCTGAATTACCACTTGATTCTCAATGCCGTTTGCGCGAACGAATGGCTGAGACACGTCCCATGGCATGTCTTTGCGCAGGTAAATGTTCTTGCTGATATCGTCCGCAAGCGCAGCCGCCTTTGGGTACCAACGGGCCTTCAACATAAAGATCTCGTGACCGGGAAGATCAAGCTTGACGATCTTCATGATTTCCCCATACCTATCTTCAACGTCATCGTCCGGTATCTCGCCTGTAAGAAGTTGAGCTGGAGTTGGCACTCCCGGACTTCGAAAGATGCTCTTGAAATACCGTTGACAACTCTTCAAACCAATGTCGCTGTCGTGCACTCGAAAATCTTCACGCCCAATCTTGATGCTAGGATACTCCGTCCACGGGGCGATCCCGGCCAAGGCGAAGGTCTGCTCCTCCTCGGTGAAAGGCTGAATCTGCAAAGTTCTTGGGCACCTTCTCCACGTGTCTGGTTGTAGAAACACCGGAACCACGTCATTCGTCATCGGCCTTCGACGACCCGCCCGGCGGTTGCGACGATTCCGTTGTCCAACGTTCCTGCATTCGCAAGTACACACGGGTGGACTCAATGTTCCGTACGTTGTCATACGGTGGCCGTACGCCGTCCGTACGCCGTCCACGTGGCGTTCGCACAATTTACAGACATGCACATAAGTTGGTACCTGTTGAATGAGTCGAGTGTGTCGTCGAACTTTTTGCACAGAGTGTCGTACTCGGGGAACTCGGTACGAAGGTAGACTTGAA
The DNA here is from genome assembly GCA_001247695.2 of Cymbomonas tetramitiformis. Classification (NCBI taxonomy): domain Eukaryota; kingdom Viridiplantae; phylum Chlorophyta; class Pyramimonadophyceae; order Pyramimonadales; family Pyramimonadaceae; genus Cymbomonas; species Cymbomonas tetramitiformis. The sequence goes on from LGRX02031291.1 coordinate 2,373, forward strand.
TCTTTTCTCTGTCATCTGTTGCGATTGACGCCGCGCAAGCGAATTAGTTGTCTCATAAGAAGACTGAAGAGAAAAAAAACGGACAATAGTGAAAACCCATCCGTACGTACGGACAGGTATTCCACACATGTGGACGACGTCGTCCGCACGGTGGGCTCTTCGTCCACGCGCTTGGACAGGTGGTATTGACCAAACGGACAATAGTAAAGTACCGTCCGTGCGTATGAATCGCTGGCCACACGTGTGAACGACTTCGTGCACACGTACTTAAAAAGCATCCACACGCATGGAAAGACTAACATGCATGGCACACATGATACTTAGGGATGTGCTCACCAGCGGTTGGCCGCACAGTGCTTGATTTCGTTGTAAAGATGTTCTGCTTTGCAGGAGGTCGATACTGGGGAGCTCGACCACTTCGATGCATTCGCTTGATGCCAGCAACCATGGAAACCGTTCGCCGCAACTCCAGTCCTTCCATCATGCTGGCGACGGGTTGTGAGCGGGTCTTGATGGACAGCTTCAACAACCCGAAATAGTCTTCGAAGACATACATCCAGATTTCCCGTGCAGGGCCGTTGTCCTTCAGCTGGTCGACAATGTGCACGAGAAGATGCGACATAATCACCAACGCCTCAGGGGAGTTGTTCCGCTCCATCTCATCTTTCAACTGCATGACTCGGCTCTGCAGCTTGTTCATTTCCTGAAAGGCAAAATAATGAGAGGCAACCTTAATCTCGAACCGGGACATGCCAGATGTGAATGGTGGAGGAACAACCGGATGGACAACGGCTTCATACGCCGTCCGTGCGGCGTCCGTACGGTGTCCGAGAACATCCACACGGAAGCACACGGGTTGATTAGGCTTAACGTACCTCTGGATGAATTGAGGGGGCGGTTAATTCTCGAACCACCACCGAAAATTCACCAACGAACCTCGCGTATTGTGGTCGGAGAACTTGCCCGTCAGCATTTTGCCAGGATGCAATAACGCCCAGTATCCCAGAAGTGAGGGATACCACCAGCTCCGCGGCCTTCATCTTCCGCACCTTTTTCGGGTTCTTGTACTTTTCCTGCAGAAGTTTCTTAGCTAGAGGTCCCATATTTGTCGCGAGCTTCAGACCTCGTACCCACTTGATTGCACCGGTCTTTGCGATCGGTGACAGTCCCCACGGTGATGGTTTGTCTGCAAAGACTTTACATTGTTAGGCATACAGTGGATGGTCCATACGTCGTCCGTACGGTTACATGCGCCGTCCGTCCGGCGGCAACACGGTGTTCACCCGTGTGGAACAGCAGAAACCCGCAAACGACCTACAAGCTTACCTGCCAGTCGCTTCGCAGCAGATCTTCGATCGTTTACATTTCTGGGTGGGGGTGCGATAACCCACGATCGATGGACCTTCATCTTCCGCGCATAGTTGCGTGTGTTCGGTCCCCAACCATCACCAAAAATCACGCAGTGGACGCCGTGAATCAGGTTGTACAAGATGTGCATCAGGTCGAGAAGGTAGTCCCGTACAACGTCAAAATCAGGAATGATTGACATCGGGCATGGTTCCTTAACCCCGCTCTGCTTCATGAATTCCTCGACGATTTGTTTAGGCACTCGTCCCTCTCTGATCATCTTGGCGTGGAGCTGTTGGGTTTCACGGACTTCGCTGTTGGTGCGAAAGGGATTGGTTCACCTGCTCAATGACGGCGAAAATCAACACGACACGCTTAGACGGTGAATCACGCGTACGGAACACATCGGACTCCAGGCGTCCACGCGTGCGGACGCCGGTATCCACAAGCCCGGACAGGGTGTTCTTTAACACATAATTTAAGCTAAAATCCACGAGCTGTCCGTGGGGTGTCCACACGGTGGGCACACATACTCCGTACGTACGGCCGAAGAAGGAAAGGGGACAAGCGACGGGGTCATGCGTTTACCTGGTTGCAGTCCTTGGTGTAGTGAGGAATATATGATTTTCGTTAGACCAGTTGTAGATTTCTCGGTACCCCGGATCCAGCATTTCAGGCAAGCGTAGTACGAATTAGCTCCGAATCGTCTCGCCGCGTCGCTCAAGCCAATGTAATCTTCGAGCATTTTGTACAGCACGAGCTTGAACGTGAAAACCGTGTTGGTAATCACATCGAACATGCGTACGCCGTTAGTCAGTCTGTTAACCTCCAAGGTGAACATGTCGTAGAACTTGCTGCTGACTTTCGGTTTTCCATCCCAGATTCCCCAAGTCATCACGTATTCTCGTTTGCAGCGAATTTCTCCCGGGAAGTTGACAATCGTAAAACACAGCGGAGTCACCGTGCGAATGCCGTCGTTGAAGGATTGGACGCCATCTGCACACGCCATAATGGCAATGTTCCTCGGGTCTTTGAATATGTCCCACTTGTTGCGAACGAAGTTGAGAAATCCTGGCGAGTCTGCACGAGCATTGGGAAACGATACATAAGAATTCCTTACACTCACTGTCCACACGGGTGGATAACTACTTACACACGTACGGACAACGAACGAACGAATTGTCCATGCGGTGTTCACAGTCATGGACAGGTTTGCACGAGCTCTGGGAAATGAGACCTAAGATTTCCGCAATTAAACTGTTCACATGGGTGGGTAACATTGTCCGTGCGTACGGACGGCGTACGTGCATACCATCCATATGGTGTTCACCTACATGGACGAGCTTGCACGAGCAGTGGGAAATACGACATACGAATTCCGCACTTGCTTTGTCCACACGGGCGGACGATGCCGATCGTACCTACGGACGACGTACTGCCCTTATGTCCATGCGGTGTACACAGTCATGGATTGAAATTTCGGAGTAAACTCACCGAGTATACCATGTATTTCCGCTCGGGGGTCTTTGTCCAAAATGCCTTCTTTCCACCACGTACGCGCTAGCATGGCTAACTCCGGCGTCAGGAAGAATACGGTGAACAGCGTTTCGAGCGGCCACCATCGAAAAATACAGCGAGCTCGACCTGGAATGTATACCCCGTTCACCGTCTTTCCGTCCTCGTATCTCGGTTCCAGGCATTTCGGACACTTGTCGCAGTTGGCGTGCTCGTTTTGAAAGAATTCGGAGCACTCGGGGCAAACGTCCACTTCGTTGTATCCCTTGAACATCTCCTTCCACTTCTGCATCACTTGTGCATATGTAGATGGAACCTCTGCGATGAGAGTATGTGCACTATCGGCTACATTGTCGATGTAGTGAACACGCAGAATGTTCAGAATCGCATCGAAGTAGGCCTGCGAGCTGTTGTGGTGGTTGTGGGAGACGAGAAGATCCAACACGAAATTGTTCGCCACGACGTTAGCGGACGCTTGGACGTTTTCTACACTTTCCTGCTCACACACACACACACACACACATCCTCAAAGAACACATGAATGTGATGAATGCTGAATTGCTGACTTAGCTGATAAGGAGGACCTACCTCTGCGCTTGGGTCCTCTTGAGGTCCCAAGAAGAGCCGATTGATTTTTCGATCGTCGCATTTGCTGCCTCGTGGATGGCAACATCTTCTGGGAATTCCTCCTCATCACTGCGTTCTTGTGTCTCCTCCTCATCTTGTTGTCGCTCTGGTGACGGCGATCGATTGTCACAAACCACGGCTTATCGTGTACCTCAGCCGGGTTGTGACACTTGCTGTAGCAGTCTCTGTGACGAACGTATGACACGCGCAGTACGATACGCGCGAGGAGTTATGACAGTGACGAGATACGGAAATACGGATGGGTGTTACACTTGTTTGGAGATAGCGAGAATAAGTAGGGCGGCGTAGTGAGAGTGAGCAGACGCTCATTTTTGTTTTGCCTTCGTAACAGTGATTCCGAGAATAACCAGGACTCGCTTGAGACCGCGAAAACAGCAGTGTTATGAGATAATTAATAAGATACAGTATTCTTATGCTTGTAAAGATATACATTTGTGGACTTCTCCTTGTGCGACTGCGTCAGAACTGTAATTAACAGTCTTTTTCAAAACAAAAATGTGCCTTATTACAGACATGTCGTCTGTAATGCTGAGAGTTCAACAGCAGTCCTGAAGAACGAGACCTCTGAATGGTGATGCCAGGGACGGATATATCCGTACTGGCAAGCCTTGGAAGAGGTTGAGTGAAGCAGGCTGTTGCGACACTCGAAGTTCACCAGTCTTGCGAAGTACAGCGACAGCGGTCACAGCAGAACCAGTTGCTAATTTTACGAACATGATTGCAGCGTTGAGAATTATGTACTGGGCTATTTCGGGAAGTGACATCCTGCTGGAGCAAAGCACCAGACGGTAAAGCCAGGGACGGATTCATCCGTACTGGTACGCCTGAAGGCGTGGAGCGAAACAGGACTGTCAGTGGGCATCTTCACGACAGCATTCTTTGTGGTCACCTGACTTATGCTGGCGTTCTACTGACTTACTGCGTAGACCAGAGACACTAAGTGCAGAGGCAACCCTGCTGGACATCTGGGAGAGCCAATATAAGACCGGGTCACAGATGGAACCTTGCTCACCAGTCGTGGACGAAATTATGCTGGCAGTGATTGCTACTTAGAGCAAAGCACTGAAAGGTGAGGCCAGGGACGGATTCATCCGTACTGGTAAGCTGGGAAGTGTGGAGTGAAAAGAGCCTTCACACCAGTATTTCTTCTTCACCAGAAAGGTAGCAACGGAATCCAAGGCTGACCGCGAGGAACAGCAACGGGCAGAGAGGCGTGCCCAGAGGGCGATACGAGTGAGCCAGCATTTCTCAGAGCTGGAGGGAGAGGAAGGGGCTGCCGGTGGCCAGCCTGAGGCACAAGCACTAGTACAGCCTGAGGCACAAGCACCAGTCCAACTGCAAGCCCAAGCCCAGGAGCCATTAGTAATCTTTGAAGAAGACATGGAGTATACTGACTACGCTCGTGTCAACCTTGGTACACTGCCCAACTACACGGGCACCAAGGAAGAAGATCGGCCCAAGTTCCTGAGGGAGTTCGCCGACATGTGCGAGAATTTCGTACGGCAGCACAACGCCAACGTCAGGAAGAGGCTCAGGTCCGGGGCTGGCACTCTCACCGAAGCTCAGATGAAGACTCTGAGAGAGACTCCCCCTGACTTTGAATACCTGTGGGACATCGTCCCTGCGTGTCTGGCTGGAGAGAACTCACAAGCTCTCAGCTGGTGGCGCGAGAACTATGAAAGAGGGGGGGTAGTGACCTCCAACATGGACCGAGTCCTGAAGGACACTAGCGAGCATGGCCCACTCGAGGGTACCATCCCGTGCGCTAGACCCCCTTTCAATGAGATGAACGCTGGCACCACGTGGGTGATAGCGAGGCCGGTGACAAACCAAGACACCCAAGGGGAGGTTTCCGACGAATATCTGACTGATGGAACCTCCCTGAAAGGCTTGACGGGACGTGATGGCACCCGTGATACCCAGTACTTCTATGCGCTCAGGGGCTTCATCGCTGCCCTTGACAAGAAGTTCATGATGAAAGGGACTCAAGAGAAAGTGGATCTGTTGACACAGAAGCCACAGGAGGTGGGGCAGGATGGTCTGACCTACATGAAGATGTGCCAACGCAGGGAAATGCAGCTCAACACTGGGAAGGTGTTGAGCGATGAAGAGCTGCGTACCTTCATCGAGGACTGCGTGGACAACCTGCGCATCAAGGTCTTCCAGACGCGGGTGAAGGAGCAACTGAGGGCACAGTTCCCGCCACCCAATCGGGTGACCTGGAAGGACCTGGAGGCCATCGTCGAGGTTCAAGACAAGCTCAAGGGCGATGCAGAGTCTTGGATCCTCACCTTCCTCCAGGAGATCACCAGACGATGTGGCTGCCAGTACTCCACCTGGGAGGCGCGACAGCATGGCCTTGACCTCAAGGCCATAAAGAACTCGATCAAGAAGATTGAGTCCTCTGAGGTGGCACAGTCAGGCGAACCGGAGAACAGCAAGAAGGTAGATGCATCACCTTCTAAGAAGATGAAGAAGGAGGTGAATGTGGCCGAAAGAGCTAAGAAGGCCTCCTACAACAAGACGCCACCGCCAGCAGAGGGCGTGCGTACGAACGACAAGCCCAAGTGCTTGCGCTGCTTTGGAGGGGGCTGGCATGAGTCCGATCCCGAGCAGTGCAGGAGTGGTTATAAACACGTCAAGATGCCTGCTGGATTCCACGAAAGCAGGCTTGGTTCCAGCAAGTGGTGGGACGCGGAGAACGCCGCTCTGCGCATGTATAATCTGAAGAACCGCTTCAAGAACTCTGACTGGGGCATCCTGGTGACGGACTGGCAGCAGCTGTCCAACGAAGAGAAGGACAAGTACAGAGCCAAACAGCTACCGGAGGACAAGCAGAAGAGCACCACTGGCAATCCCGAGGCGCTGAAAGCAGAGTACCAGGGCATGGTGGCTGCTAGGAAGACGGCCAGTCGTGCGGGCAGCGTGAAGTCGCAGGTGCTGTCCGAGGATGAGGGCTCCGACGGGGAACCAGTCGCAGCGCACGTCGCGGAGAGGGAGACGCACACCGTCGACACATGCGCGCACCACCATGGCAGCGCAGGGGTAGGAGTGTCGTCTGGCCCTCCAACCGAGTTACTCACAGCCATGGCCGAGGAGATGGGCGAAGAGGAGCTCTCGAGCGCCCTCAACACCTTGGGTCTGGGGGCACTCCCCGAGACGCTGTGCAAGAGTGTGGAGTCTGAACTCACGGCGGCTCCAGCAGTAGCCCTGGGAAGTACCCAGCGCATGAGGGGCTTCCCAGTGAAGACACCCGAGGAGTACGAGGCAGACGCACAGGTGCCCATGGCGCCTGCGGCGGACGAGATGCAGAGGAAGGTGCAGCTCATGGCCTCCGTGATCAAGAGCCTGGGAGCAGCTTTCCGCAAGCTAGCTGCTGGACTCGTAGCAGAAGGTCGCATATCAGCTCCAAGGGGTGTGGAGACCTTGGTGGAACTGGCTGAGAACGACCAGCTCCCCGTGCCGACAGCCTCAGCAGCAGACTGCCAGGACACCAGCGACGAGGATGATGACTGCCCGGGCATGGAGTCGGGCGACGACAGTGACGAAGAAGAGATTCCTCTGGATGAGATGCCGGAGGACATGGTGGAGCAGCCCAGGAAGGAGAGGACGACGGTGCGTGTAACAGCTGCAGCGGCCACCGTCCAGGAGAGCTACGGGGTGAGAGACTTCAGCGAGAGGGGTGAGCTGCACGCAGGGACCATGGACGCTAAGGCGTACGAGCTATTGAAGAAGAAGATGCTCAGTGGCCTTACAGAGGAACAGCTCACTGCCATGGCGCAGGTCCAGCCTGTATGCAAGCTCCTGAACGATTCTCTGGCACAAGGGATGGCGCTGGTGGCCTCTGGAGGCTTGCTTATGTTGTACAAAGCGCTTCTCCTGGACACGGGGGCCAACTGCAACATCATCCCAATCAGGACAGCCAACAGGTTGGGCTTGACCATCTTTGATGCAGAGACAGGGGCCAGGGTGGCGAGATGTGATGGCAGCCCTGCGGAATTCACGAAGTACTGCTACGTGGATGTGGTTCTCGCCGCGGGCACGTCGTACATGACTCTGCATCGGCTCCACGCCTTCGTCACCTACACCAATGACACGACGTGGGACTTCTTGGTGGGCACTGGACCCCTGAAGAACGCCCTCAAGTTGACCATCGACCTCTACAGAGGCATTGCTACTTCTGAGGCCGCGGTATCACTGGGTATGAAGGAGAAGGTCACGTTGCCATTGATCGAGTTGACGCCGCCCGTCGATGCAAGGAGCAAGCGGAATGAAGACCCGAGAGTGTGCCTGGCGACCGAGATCTTCGACGTTGATGCCACGACAGCGCGCACTCTTGCCCACGCTTTTGATGAGTGCGAGCTACCACCACGTGAAGCAGTGTCCCTGGTCGCAAGGGGGGAAGACCGTCTGGCCCTCGCAGGGGAGAGGTGTGCGCCTGCACCTTGTGCATTCTCGCGAAACCACCCCGAGCTGATGGAAAGCCTGGCGTCATGGCTAGAGGAGATGAGGCTGAGAAGGTTCAACTCGGATGAGAGGGAGAGACTTGAGGCGCGCTGCCGGTCCATGGTGGAGGCGGGCTTCCTGAGACCCAGCTCGATAATACAAGTCGAGCTCACTGGGCGAGTCGGCTTACACACCGAGGGCTCGACGTACGAACCTCCGCCGCCTGGTACGTCCTTGACAGACCAGATGCTGGGCATGCTACAAGCATCATCACGCAGCCAGCGGGAAGCCAATGTGGCGACCAGAGGTGAGTGGTCCAGTGCTGAAGAGCCAGACACGAGGGGATCCCGCACTCAAACCAGCCTGACCACAACTCAGACAGACCCTCGCTATCCAGACCTCACGCTGAGGCAGGAGGCCGAGAGCGAAGCTGCCTTCAAGCTGGCCAGCGTACAGCCATGGGGGGGCATGGCAGTGAACCCGTGGGACTACCAAGACAAGGAGAGCAGCTGGTCTCAGCAGCGCTTGTACATCGACCGCACGGGCTATGCTCGTCTGTGCACACTCTGCGAAGAGGGCGATGGAGGTGGTGTAGACGCAGGATTTGTGCGGGTCAAGTTCCCGCGATGTGGAGAATACAAGACCATCCTGGAGACGGAGCTACTGTGGCCCGACTTTACGTTGGTGGACCAGAAGGTTGACAAGGAGACGAAGTTACCCTCAGAAACCTGGACCACGAGGCCGAGCGGCAGGAAGGACAACGAGCAGGTGTCACTCCCTGACTGTGGTGCACATCGGGAGGCTGGAAGGTACACGATGGCGAGTGTTCAGGAGGCCCTCAACACCCATCAGACGTACCCAGGAGTCGTGACGGGCAAGCTCATGTGGGACAAGGTGGCGCGCCAGTTCTGCGTACTCAGCGAGCACTCTCGCGCCCAATGGGATCTCATGGAGCGCATGGTGCGTCACACCATGGAAGGCGTCACCATCATGAACCCCATGGGCAAGATGACTGGCGAGTTCCAGCTGCCTTTTTACTATGAGAAGGACCAGCGCTGGCAGTACCAGCGTCTAAAGTACGTACAGCGAGTGGACATCGCTGACCTTCGAGCTCGTCTGAAGGTGAGGTACGATATGGAGGTGGCGAGCGAGGTGAATGTGACCCCGCAGCTCACGCTGTCAGACGCAGCGGACAAGGTGGGGAAGTTCTACCCGGTGACAGATGGGGAAGGAGGCAGTGGCGAGGTGTTTAGCACGAACGCTGCCGCCGTGGAGTACCTGCATCTGGGGGACAACACGAGAGTGATGCTCGGAGCATGCAAGACAGAGGAGCA
>LGRX02031294.1:0-11772 GCA_001247695.2 Cymbomonas tetramitiformis
GCGTTGATCACCTGCTTCACCTCGCTCAACGCCTTCACCAAATAGTAGGGGTGATTAGGATCGCCCCCCGACAGCCTTGCAAAAGTGTTTCCTCGTGCAACCTTCACACTCACGTCATCGCGGGCCTCCGCGACTCTTGTTCTGGTGCGCCGGGCATCAGATTCGGTTGCCTCAGTCAAGGTGAACTGCTCCCAGCTGTCCACGTGACTCCGGTACAGGCAACCCTCCGTGTCAGGTTGTGCCTTCGCGCACTGCGCGTAACAATAATCGCAATAGCATTGTCGGTCCTGCTTCAAGCCCACCAACAACCCCACCCCTGCACGCACCGAGTGTAACGCCAAAGTCCGGTCAACCGTGTCAAACCCAGGTCCAGAGATGTCCACGTCCTTGCCGTCAACCAGAAAGAAAAATCTTTGCCCGAACTGAACACCTCTGTCGCGAGCGCTATCCTTCGGCTTTTGCAACCTTTCCATGCAGAACTCGTACAAGCTTTTGGCGTCCAGTATTTTACAATGCCATTTGTCGGTTGTGGACATCACCGCCAAGCTTGCCTCATGCTCCACCGCTACTCCCATCGCGTCTTGCTCACCTCGTGCATGTGACGTCTCAAAGAAGTTGCGCTGTGTCGGGATGCCAAGCCCTCGGGGCCACTCTGCCGACTCTTCCCGCCCGCTCTCCACCACGTCGGCAAATGCGGTTGCGCATTTGTTTTGTGCCGCACTACCATCCGCCCACTCATGCATGAATTTGGGGAGAGGTATACCTCTTCACGAAGTACTCACTGACGATAAGTTTCCTCATATGTTGGATACCTCGGTGGGAGTGCGGCAAGGTGTCGCTAATGAGGTAGATCAGGTCCTTCACTATTATTGGGTTGGCCTCGGTGGAAGTCTGACCATCCACGGAACCAACCGCGTGCCGCCATAACACACAACACAGCAGCGTTGCTTGCTTCACTATCCAGTGCAACGACTGAATCGCCCTGGGAATGTTCAGAGCGTGGTTCTCGCTGAAGTCAAACAATATGAGGCAGTGCCCCAAAGGCAAGCCCGCCTTGCACTTGTTGAACATTGTCATGGAGTGCGTGGCCATGAAACAGTGGTAGGCATACGGCTTCAAAAACCGACACGGTTGGGCAGCAGGCACACCGACCAACTTCTCCAACCTCCAACTCCCGTCCGCCGCTTTCCGCACAAACGTGCCCGAACACACACAATTTGGGGACTCTCCTGGGGCGTGGCCAAGGAGCAGAGCTTGCAGTTTTGCAAGCAGCTCACCAGCAGTGGTCGTCTTTTGGACGAACTGCACCCGGTGCTTGTTCTTCCCGTCCTCGTCCACTCCGATATGAACGTTCTCGTAGGTGTGCCAGTCCAGCGTGGCAGTGTTGGAAACCGCCGCCGGACACAACGACCAGTTTTGCAGCCCCCCGCACCGTTTGCAAGAACCCTCCAAGCAGGGCATGTCGTGGTGGTCCTCGTGCTCTCCGTTCGACCGCTGTCTTGGACACAGCAGCGATGCCGTGAAACCGGAGGTTGACCGTCCCACCTCCACTCGACCACACTTGAAGTCCGGGAAAGCAGGAAATGGTTTACGGGCGGACAGCCGTGCCCGAAGGCCTCCAACGCGAGGGCAACACGACGCGTCCGTGCACTTGCAGCCGGAGTGGCCCACCTCCTGGAAACGAGCATACGCCTCCACCACCAACCGCATATCCTCGTGGTACCTGCAGCAGCAGGAAATGGTGTCCCTTCGGGTGAGTCGTTGCACTTGCCTCGGCTTCCGAGTCTCAAAAGATCGGAGTTCGATCTTTTCGGCGGGAAACTTCTTCTTGAACTTGCGGAACACCTCCAACTGTGTCATTTCCAACCACTGCTTCGACACCTTCTCCACGCTTCCATCAATATGCCGCAGCTGGATCACGTCCCGTTTACACGTGGACACCCGACTGATCCCAGCACTCAGCCAGAAGGCTTGGATCTTGTGGGTCAGCTCCGCGCTTATAGCACGGTTGGCCATGTGCAGGTTTTCCAGGACCGACCCTGCCAGAAGACCGGCATTAAGCCGTTGCGCTGTCCCAAGGGCAGCTCCCAACAGCAAGTTGCGGTGCCCAACGAGTCCATCCTTCACCACCTTCACATTTATCCCTAAGATGCTTGCAACAGCACCCTCAACACCCTCCACGTCTCTGCCAAATACCATCGTTGCGCCCGCCATGCGCGTGGCAGCGTTCTGCCTGGAACCATAGCCAGCTAGAGCGGCGAACGATGCCCGCAAGCTCGACACGATCGTTCCTCCTACGCGATCCTCCTCTGACAGAAATCTTAGCCGCACAGCTTCTATCTCTTCCGCGGGTAAGGTGCGCACAAAGTTCGAGAGCGCCCCACCAATAAGATGCGGCTTGTTCATGAAAACCTCCTTGAGCTTGTTGTTCCAGTGTTCTATACTTCCATGCGGCACCAGGCAACCCACCGCTGAGGCTCCTGCGGAGGCTGCTGTGGCGCCTAAGGGACCCAGCGTCGATTTCACCCGTGCTTGAGGCGCAGAGACCTCCACCGCGTCCTTGCCCAAGTCTAAACGCTTCCTAGAGCGAGCTTCCCTCCTTCGCGCATTCTGATCAAGGCGCCTTTTCTTAACGGTACTGGTAGGTGTGGGCGCATTCCTCGCATTCCTCCCAACCCCACCTGCCTGCAGCACGCTAGGATCTCTGCTCGGTTTATTCCCAGTTAACACATTCCATTTATCGACGAACTCCGAGATCTGCCCCGCTACAGTAAAACGCGGTCTATAAGAAGCCGGCCTCAAAATCGCTAGCGGCTAGCTTCTTATTGGGTGGGGCTCAATTTGAGATCGCAACGACCAGCTTGTTAACGATCTGGAGCGTCGATCTAGCGCCCAGATTCTTAATATGGGTGAATTTGAGATCCCTGGATTCGTTTGCAAAGATGTCTAGCGCCCAGATTCTTCTGGGGCACTTGATTTCTGAGGTGGACTCTAGCGATGTCATCTTCTTATTAGATGCTTAATCTAGACTTGGTTGAAGTGTCGCCAAAATCTAGCGATCACGTTCTTAAATCAGGCTGGCAAATTTTAGGGTTTTCACTTGACTGCGTGAGAACTCTCGGATAGGCACAACAAAACACGCAACGTACGTAGTTATTAGCGAGAGCACCTCTCGCTGCCGTGATGGACGCTTCACTCAAGGAAACTTTGAAGCAATTGAAACAGCTTTTAGATGATGCCCTCTTCTCCCACGCAGATTTCAAAGCGGAGAAGGGGAAAGTGCTCTCTCCACCCGCTGGCTACAAATATGTTCTCACGCACGAGGTCAAGAATTCGTTAAGGGAGATCAAAGATTTTATGGACATGGAGATACTCGACGCTGTTGAGTATGGAGAGCAAAAACGTGCAATATTAGATGGCACTCTCCAGGTCCAAGGTCCGACTCGCTCTCCTCTCCAGCGGGCAGTTGATTCTCGACAAGAAGTGGCCTCAGCAGTCGTGACAACGCCAAATTGTTACATGATAGTAAATATATTACGGTCGGTAGTAAATATTTACTATATCAAATCGGTAGATTTGACACAGTATCATAATCTAGCGTTGTGGCTTCTTAAATTGGCAGTTTTCAGAATTATCGTCACAGGCCTCTTTAGCGGTTTCAGCTTCTTAATATGCATCATTTTGAATTGCGGGTCAAATTCGTCCTAGCGGCTAGCTTCTTAAGACATTCTTAACGATTTACGACAAAAGCTAGCGGCTAGGTTCTTATGGGTCGATGTTCTTATAGACCGCGTTTTACTGTAGTTCTGTTGCATGATCCACATTCGTTGGTGCAATAGGAAACTCCAAAGGCAAGTTCCGCGCCATGTCGCCGAGGCTCATGAGCCATGGCAATACATCCACAAGGTAAGAAGGAGGAGGCATCCCTTTTCGGAAAACGCCACTCATAAGCGGCAAACATGTAAGGAGTCTACGGGCGAAAGCACGCCTTCAATAAACATATTTGCATGTCTGAACTTTTGCACGGACTCCCACATGCATCAGGAATATGAATAGTCCTTTCACGAAAAGTATCCGTGGCGTAAGTATCGCCCCCAGGATGGAATGACTGTTCGATCGTGGGGGCGATTCGCCATTTCTTGATTTATCACCCGGACATGTCAAATTTGACGTAGCGTGTGTATCGCACCCACGATCAACTGCTGCGTCGATCGTGCGGGCGATTCATAAATTTCGATTCAAGATTCGATCGTGTAATGATTTATCACCCGGACATGTCATATTTCACGTGGCGTGTGTATCGCACCCACGATCAACGAATTCGTCGATCCTGCGGGCGATTCATAAATTTCGATTCAAGATTCGATCGTGTAATGATTTATCACCCAGACATGTCATATTTCACGTGGCGCGTGTATCGCACCCACGATTAGGTGATGAGCTGATCGGGAGGGCGATAATGCATATCAGATAATTTAATTGAAATTCCGTCACGACACCGTAAGCATGTCAGGCCAAAAGTCCGATACCTGCGCACAGGAAGCTCGAATCGGCATGTCGGTTCGCCCACACGATCAAAAGATGGGATGATCGGGAGGGCGATAATGTATATCAGAGCCCTCCCCCGACATCTTACAACTGAACGAGACCCCTAAAAACCGTAAGCATGTCGGACCAAAAGTGCGATATCTGCTCACTGAGAGCTCGAGTGCTTGTAACGGTAACGCCAACCTGCGAACTGTACGCTATCTGCGACCATAGCACTTTCTTCGCGTGTTTTCGTTGCGCAATTGACGTTTGGATCGAGGACGAAGGCATTGACGGTTACTTTGGTATAAATTGGGAGCTAATATTCTAATAATGAAGCAGAACAGATTCACCTATGCAGCAGCGGTTGGGGCAGCCGTGCCAAACGCTTTAAGGCGCAAGTCAGATCGGAAGTCAGAGCGGAAACTGGTGGAAGGTGTCGCCGAGAGTGAAGGAGTACCCGCCTGCAATGTGGAAGGGTGCCCCCATCCCGACGACTCGTTGGATCGAACGAGGCTGGCGTTGGCGACCTGCGACATGTGCTCCGACTCCTTCCACGTTGGGTGCGCGTCGCGCCAGCTCACACCGTCAGGGGAAAAGCGGTTTCCAGGGGAATGCGGGCGCTGCGGGATCCTGGCCCGCCTGTTCTGCCTCTTTTGCGGAATGGGTTCGGAGAATCACTTCCCAGTGCTTGTTACCTGCGCGACCTGCAAGCGCGGGTTCCACAAGAACTGCCGAAAATCCGGAGACAGCCACTCTTCAACATGCGGGCGCCATCTCTGCGTTGGACAGCCTCCTGTCAAATGGGCGTGCACGGCCTCGCCGAACCCTGATGATGGGCAGGCTGCTGCGGATACTGGTGCTGCTGCTGCCAGCGCGGAGAAGGCTGAGGGAATGGCAGCGCAGCAGCAGGCTGCTGCAAACATGGACGAAGCTCCGTTACAGGAGGCGCCCACGTTCGCAGCCGTTGTTCGCGCAGAACCAGGAGGCGGGCTGGTGGAGAAGCATCAGTTGTCGCTAATTTCTAAGAAGGAGGCAGGCGATGCCGACGCAGCAGCACCGCCTGCAGCTGCCACCGCAGCAGCACCGCCTGCGGCTGCCACCGCAGCAGCTCCGCCTGCGGCTGCCACCGCAGCAGCACCGCCTGCAGCTGCCACCACAGATGCACCGCCTGCAGCTGCCACCGCAACAGCACCGTCCGCAGCAGCACCGTCAAGACCCGCGCTCTTCCACGCGCCTGCTGTGGAGGCCCCGGTTTCACAGGACATGCCTGCTGTGGAGGCCCCTGATCCTCAGCACAAGTCTGCTGAGGATCAGCCAGTTGCAGAGCAGGGCACAGCTGCTGCAGAGACGCCTGCTGCCGTGGACGTGCCTGCTGTGGAGGCCCCGGTTTCACAGGACATGCCTGCTGTGGAGGCCCCTGATCCTCAGCACAAGTCTGCTGAGGATCAGCCAGTTGCAGAGCAGGGCACGGCTGCTGCAGAGACGCCTGCTGCCGTGGACGTGCCTGCTGTGGAGGCCCCAGTTTCAAAGCATCAGTCCGCTGGGGAGGTGCCAGATACAGAGGAGGGCACAGATGCTGGAGAGACGCCTGCTCCTAAGGTGCCTGCTGCGGAGGGGGCAAAGAATGCGGAGGAGCAGCCTCACTTCACAAAAGGCGTGCTGCTGGACGAACACTGGAGGCATAGGCTTGCAGAGGGTGGGTATTGTGTCGGTCAATTGCAGGACACGATATCCGCTAAGGCTCTGGTTGCAGAGTTCCAGAAGGATTTGGCTCCAAACTCCGCGTTCAGAAACAACTTCAGGGCGTTCAAGAAGAAGGCCAATGGGGAGCTGGACACCCTGAAGGACCCGAAGAGGTGGATCGGGAACCTGGTGGAGGGCACGCCGTTTTACAAACGGTTTGAGCAGGTGGCTGAGGACGTCGTGGCTGCGGTGGGGGACACGTTCGGGAAGCTGGAGGTGCCGAAAGGTGACATGGCGCGAACCGCCCTGCTCACCTACCCGGCGGCGTTGGTTCAGGAGAAGCATCGGGACTATGGTGCGCTGTCCGTCATGCTTGTCCTAACGGACATGTACCCGTTTACGGTGTACCCCCAGTCGCATAAGTTGGGGGATGGGGCCACCCCGGACACCCTTCGGCCGGTGACCTGCTTCCTGCCGGCAAAGAGCGTGGTGATCTTTGACGGCAGGCTAATCCACAACGCGGTGGAGATGCACGGTGGAACTTTTCGTGCGTCGGCGCACACCTACATTACAGCGGCGGAAGACCTCTTTCCGGAAAACACCACTTTTCCGGTCACTGGATCCGCCACTGTAACAAGGTCGCCCTGGGAGTTTGTGGTTGGGCATGACCCTTGCAGAAGAAAGCATTATGACTCGCAAGGAATTGAGCGAGCCACTACCTCGGAGCCTTCCCAGGCAATGACAGCCCTGGAGCGGGAGATCGACTTCGCGAACGCGATCAATGAGGTTGACGAGGATATGGGGAGGAGTGTGGTGCTTGGGGAGCCACAGGAGTATGATGCGTGCCTGGCGTTGCGGGAGCTTCTGAGGGATACGGTGGCTTTTGGGAGGGTTGTGTACCACGAACAGCACAAGGAGGTGGTCTGGATTGGTGGCCCCATCGTGAAGCCAAGGGAAGGTGCAAAACAAGGGACGGCATGCTGGGTATATGGGCCGTGGCTTGTGGCGGATCCAGTGGGGAGTAAGATTCCGCGGAGGAGGGTGCTGTTCCGCGCTACGGCGTTGAACAGCAAGCTAAGTTTGCTAACACAAGCCAGGGATTGGGAGGTAGTATACTACGACAACATCAACGAGGAAGGAGGCTTTTTTGATGAGGCATACAATTCCTTTAAGCACGGTCTGGTGGAGGAGGGGGTGATTCGGGTGATGAAAAGTTTGCAGGCATATGGGAAGGGGCATGCGGAGACGTTGACCGGCGAGTTGAAGCCGCCGGTGACTGCAGCAGCAGCAGCAGCAGCAGCAGAAGCGGAGAAGAAGGAGAAGGAGAAGAAGGAGAAGGCTGCAGCAGCGGAGAGGGAGAAGGAGAAGAAGGAGAAGGCTGCAGCAGCGGAGAGGGAGAAGGAGAAGAAGGAGAAGGCTGCAGCAGCGGAGAGGGAGAAGGCGAGGAAAGAGAAGGCTGCAGCAGCGGAGAGGGAGAAGGCGAAGAAAGAGAAGGCTGCAGCAGCGGAGAGGGAGAAGGCGAAGAAGCTCCGGGCGGAAACCCTGTCTGGGATAAAGATGGCATTGGCAATTCCTCGGGGGACTAAGCGTGGACGGGGAGGTAGCCCCGCGGGCACTGAGACCCCTGTTTGGGGTAAAGGACCGGAGCCAGGCACCAGGGTGAAGGCGCGGAGGACAGGCGCTGAGGGGAACATCTCCGAGACTCTCCCCGCGTTCGGCTCCACTCAGAGAGTGCCTGAGGTTTGTGACCCACTGCAGTCTTTGAGACGAACGCGCTCGCAGCAGGCAGCGGCGGCAGCAGTGGAGGGTGGCTCCGACAGGAAACGCAGGAGCCCTTGTCCAGTTCATGGCCCTCGTGCTGCACAGTCGGAGCCGGACGAATTGTCGGACACGGACACGGAGCAGGCAGAAGCAAGCATACCAAGAGGGCCGTTGTCTGCGCGAGCCCCGCTGGCATTGGAGGAGCTGGATACGCAGGTGGGTACTCCTTCAGGGCCTTTCGAGCACTCCCCTGGGGGAGTGCTCGATCCCCTAAACCTCTTCAACGATTCAGTGGGCCGCAACACGCCCATTGACAGCCGGATGCATCATCATAGTGCAGACGCCGCGGAGCTGTTTAACAGGGAGCGCGCGGCGACGGGGAGCCTGACGACGGACTTGGCCAGGCCACAGTCGGAAGGTTGGGAGGGGCGAAGGGAGGTGACACCGAGCTCAGCTGAACCTCCGGTGTTGGCGTCGAAGGCCCGTCAGGCGGAGATTGCCGAGTTGGAGGCTCAGGTGAGGATCCAGGCCTTGAAGATGCAGTTGGCGCAGGGGGCAGCCGCCTTGGCCCAGGCAGGGATTGCGTCGGCTGCCTCCCCAGGGCCGGAGGTAGGTGCCACGGCAGCTGCCACGGCAGCAGCACCGCAAGCGGCGGCCACGGCAGCAGCACCGCAGGAGGCGGCCACGGCAGCAGCATCTCCTGCCGCGGCCACCGCAGCAGCACCGCCTGCAGCTGCCACCGCAGCAGCACCGCCTGCGGCTGCCACCGCAGCAGCACCGCCTGCGGCTGCCACCGCAGCAGCACCGCCTGCAGCTGCCACCGCAGCAGCACCGCCTGCGGCGGCCACCGCAGCAGCACCGCCTGCAGCTGCCACCACAGATGCACCGCCTGCAGCTGCCACCGCAACAGCACCGTCCGCAGCAGCACCGTCAAGACCCGTGCTTTTCCACGCGCCCAGCTCCCCTGGTGAGACTGCTCCGCCGGAGATGCCATATGAGTGGGTGTATGGTGGGGTTTATTATAACTCGGATAGCGTACCTCCCCAACATCACGGGCGCGCCCTCGCCGCCCTCCCCCAGGACCCGCCCATGATGCTGGGGCTGGACCCGTATCCTGCGCAGACCCCGTATGCGCAGACCTATCGGGCACCCCACGGCCGTGCGGCCCATGATGCCATGCCAGGTTATGCGTTGGCGGTGCAGCAGCAGTACCCCGAGCAGCTGGTCACGATGCCTTTACGGCAGGCGATGAGGCTGAATGCAGCCTTGTCAAGGCAGCTTCCGCCTGAGTGGTCCTCACAGCCGCGGCAATCATGGGACCCGTTTTATGGACCTGGCATGCGCCGCCCCTAGATATGGTTAAATTGGAGCCTGTGCATCAGCCTAAAAAGCATGTGAAGCTGTGAATCAGCCTAGAAGAGATATATTCCGAAAAGAGATTTTCTCTCACACACTTAAAAGCATGTAAAAATAAAGCTATTTTTATTGAAATGCTATGCAGTGTGCCTATTGGCAATGAGATGTGAAGAGCAAAAGAAATGCAAATGTTTCCTGAAAAGTGTTAGGTTATGGGTCCAACACGCTTCCATTGTGCTCCAGCTAATCGTTATCCAAATAACAAATTATATTCATGTTTTGATAATGACAGGCTTGTGTTCCTCGTGATGGCAACTCGTATGCAATTACAAATTTCCAACTGAAACAGGCCTGGAGACCACGAATATGCACACTTCGCACGCATGAGTATATAATATACGTACATGTAGAACGCCAAAACAGGCCCGCAACTTGCCGAAACATGCCAAAAATCGATTTCTGTTGAAATTTGGGCCCAAAAATATTTTTTTCCGAGAATTTCAAATTGCGATTCCCATCAGGAGTGCTTAGGTGATATGTGAAAACCCTCATTTCCACGAATATGTGCACTCCACACACGCCGAGTGGCGTAGAACGCCAAAACAGGCCCGCGACAGGCCGAAACAGGCAAAAAAATCGATTTCTGTTGAAATTTGGGCCAAAAATATTTTTTTCCCAAAATTTCAAATTGCGATTCCCATCAGGAGTGCTTAGGTGATATGTGAAAACCCTCATTTCCACGAATATGTGCACTCCACACACGCCGAGTGGCGTAGAACGCCAAAACAGGCCCGCGACAGGCCGGAACAGGCAAAAAAATCGATTTCTGTTGAAATTTGGGCCAAAAAAAATTTTTTTTCCAAAATTTCAAATTGCGATTCCCATCAGGAGTGCTTAGGTGATATGTGAAAACCCTCATTTCCACGAATATGTGCACTCCACACACGCCGAGTGGCGTAGAACGCCAAAACAGGCCCGCGACAGGCCGGAACAGGCAAAAAAATCGATTTCTGTTGAAATTTGGGCCAAAAAAATTTTTTTTTCCAAAATTTCAAATTGCGATTCCCATCAGGAGTGCTTAGGTGATATGTGAAAACCCTCATTTCCACGAATATGTGCACTCCACACACGCCGAGTGGCGTAGAACGCCAAAACAGGCCCGCGACAGGCCGAAACAGGCAAAAAACCGCGATTTTCGACCGATTTGAGCCAAAAAAATATTTTTTTTCAAAATTTCAAATTGCGGTGACCATCAGGATTAATAACGTGATATGTGAAACCCCTCAATTCCACGAATCGCTGCACTCCTCACCCGCATAATGGAGTAGGACGCCAAATCAAGCTAAAAACAACGGTTTTTCGGCGATTTCACCCTGAAAAAATATTTTTTTGGGAAAATGAAAAAAAGTTGTATTTTTTTAATTCCTGCGATTCCACAGCGATTACATAACATCATAGAAATATTCCATTATAGTTGTGACACATACTTAAGCCATTCTCACTCGTGCGACGGCTCAATGGTATATCATGGATATCACCATCAGGATGGAGGAGGACATCAAAAAAAATTCTAGCGTTTTGGTACTTGTGATAGTACCAGATTCGATTCTGGTACTATGACTAGTACCACTGGGCAGTAGCCATTAGTACCTACCCTAGACTTCGAGTGGACGGCGGCATGATGTTTGAGGGCTTCTAGGGGCTGGGGTTGAGTTTTGGCGCTTTGCCCGGCTGATTTAAGGTGTCTAGTTGACACTTTTAATCGGGGTAACGACCTCCGGGCCCGCGCGATACGCGTTAACCCCTAAACTGCTACGTGATGAGCTAGCTCATCAAACACTCAAAACCGATTTTCTCGGCGACAAATAACTCAAATTCACTTTTGAAGACAGTTTTGAAAAGCTCTCATCGAGCCGCATGCAGCCATGCACTTTGGAGCAACCATTTTGCGACGATAATCTTAATATTTACCGAGACGCACTCTATTTTAGCTTGACCATAATGAGTTACATCTAGGGCACATATATCATAGTGTTACACACCCCTAACAATATAAGTAGCCCTAACCGCATGTTGAGCACGTTGTAAGATTATTCCCGGAGGTCTAGGGTCAATATTAGGGCTTAAATTGTTAACGATGTGCACACCCATTACTAGAATGTCCTAGTGACACAGTGAAAACGCTGAACGCCGTAGGGTTTGAGCGAGGCAATCGGGTATATCAAAAGATAGAAATGAATACACGACTCTCGGGCTATCTAAGCTCTGAGGCCGTCACTAGGCAATCATATCGTGTGTCACAGTCTAAGCTACCGAAGTCGAACTACTGAGTACAGGTAGGAAGTCACTGTACTGTCACTGTCACTGTCATACGTCATACGTGATACTGAACTACTGATTCTCAGCACACCACCTCGGCTGAGGTGGCACAAGAATGTGAAA
>LGRX02031295.1:0-19279 GCA_001247695.2 Cymbomonas tetramitiformis
CCTGCGCGGTCGTTTGTGAGAGCACGTGAGGTGCGCTTGTGGCGTCCTGCGCGGTCGTTTGTGAGAGCACGTGAGGTGCACTTGTGGCGTCCTGCGCGGTCGTTTGTGAGAGCACGTGAGGTGCACTTGTGGCGTCCTGCGCGGTCGTTTGTGAGAGCACGGGAGGTTTCCTTTTGCTTGAGGCCTGCTCTCGTACTTTGCAGCAGTGGGCGGAGAGCTTTTACGGGGAGGAGTTGGGGACCACACTTCCCCCTCTTTACGAGAAGCTGACGGGGCCTCTCCCAGTTTGCGATGACAATTTATACGACTACTCGGGAGGGAACGAGACAGACTCCGACGAGGATAGCGACCGTTATGGGTATTGGTGTCTGGCGGCTATGCGCTCGGCAGGAGATTACGGCTTGGTGTGCCCAGTGCGCGAGCTAGCACGGCATCTGTCGGACGGTGGCAGGCGCGTGCACCAGTATCAATTCACCTGTGCTCCGCAGTACAGTGCAAATTTCCCCAAGAACACCGTGGACAAGGGGGCTTTTCATGGGGCTGAGGTACCGCCGTCCCTTCTGTTTGAAGCCTTCTCTGTATCGAATAGACCTATGGCACGAAGATGGTCGGCGTGATGTGGGGGCTTGCACCTTCGAGCTCTGAACAAACTTTTTCGATGAGATCGATCCGAGTCAAGAATGTGGAATTCAGTCCTGCATAGTTCTGCTTGCTGACTGTCATTCAGATTCAGCAGTGGACCCGATGGGATCTATCTGGAGGGAAGTGCAAGCCCTCATTGTTCAACGTGCAGTAGGCCGGCCCAATTAGGATAAACCGTCCAATGTTTTTACATCGGAAGGTCCGAATAGAGTCCTTGAGATCGACGAAGGTATTTTATCGTATTTAGCATATTGTATCGTATTTTGATCTCTGGTATCGTATATGCGCTGTCAGATTCGATTAATTACCACAGTTAAGAATGAACTGTTTGTCCTAATTGGGCCGGCCTAACGGGAGCGTTTATGCTTCATAGAGAATCCGCTTGTACCTCGGGTTCCTACGAGGATGGCGCACCCGGGCCATGGCGCCATCCTTGTTAATGCCTTGAGACACATTTTCAGGACACACGCTCCATAACGTTGGCAGGTGGTGGTACGAGGTGGGTGCAGGTGCCCTTCGTGTTTGGCGACCAGTTCGAACTTACGGGGAGTGAAGAACGCACGTTGTCCCAAGCCATGGGCTGCTACTGGCGCAACTTCGCCTGGCGCGGCGATCCCAACCCGATGAGCGGGGACAACTGCCCCGTGCCTCTCAAGAAGTGGCCTGCTTATACCACGGCAGGAGACACTACTATGATTCTGGACGAAGAGAGCCCCCGGACTGTACAAGGGCTCCACGTTGATCGCTGCGATATCTTTGCAAAGAAGAAGATCGCAGGACCTGCTGAGTCAAACCCCAAATGGATGATTTAGATTGAGTGCGCACCCTTTTTTCCTCATTTGGAGTATTCTGTGAGGTTGAGATGTACATTATGCAAAAAAAATGCTCAAGATGTATCCCACCGTCCAATCGCATACCCCAAGCTTCAAAAATGGATTCCAATTGAACTAGGCTCATATGGACGCAAGTCTTCAAGGTCCCTTATAACGATCATTGCTTTGTTTATGCGTACAGTAAGTTTGGACGTTTTCTTGGATGTCGGTGTTGGTCTGGGTGCATATTGATCGACAGAAAGTGATGTGCGAAGTCTCGGCGAAGTCTCGGGAGAAAATTTGAAACTTCCAGTAGATGTTTTTCGTTACAAAGTTGTAATCAAGCATGATCACTGTTGATGCATAGCATTCAACCGTGCATCTTGCCTGGAAGGCGTCAGTCTCATGTCAATAGCAAGTAGGATGAGTTGTGACTATCCCTTTGTTTCAATCGTAATGTTCGCAATCTATTGATGCGATGCAATTGTGTGCTGAATTGCTGTTCAAACTGTAGTGTATGGATATTGCGTTGTCTGCGTTGTCTCATGCTCTGCTCCTTGGGAAATCTATAATCGCATGGCTAGTCCAAATTTTCATCCAAAATATTTTTGCACTTTTGGTTGGATGGTGGTTCTCAACTTTGCACCTTAGGGATCAGCACCGCACCCTTGCATCCCTTGTTAAATTGGGATCCTGCAGACCCTATATAATCAGCATATGTTGTAGCTTTCGTGGATCTGGCTATCGCAAACATTTTTCTTATATATAATTATATATGGCCGATGGCAGATACCACCTGTGACAGACTGATATCTCAGACTCTTACACACCGTGCACTGCTTTAGTGCTGTGGGCACGCTATGTGGATAGTAACACATTGTATCAACGTATTGACTCTTACTTTCTAGCAGTCCTGCAGTGTGGTAAAGGATTACACAATAAAATATATCAGTCTGAGCGATCACTCACCCTTAAAAACTAAGCTAGAAGACTCTACGCCAGATTATATTAGATCCGTCATCTGACATTTGGTAGCTGCATGTCAGTGACCCAATCTATGAAATCAAGTCAGTTCTTTAATTATCTCTTTTAATTCTGATCTCTCATCTGATTCAGCATTAACATCAGCCATGCATATGACTCTGGATCTACCATTCCGGTGACTATCATACAGTTCCTTTGTCATATATCGTAGAGTGACCATGTTGTGTCATCCTAATATACTGTCACACTGTCATAATATACTGTCATACCACGTCATCCCCCCTCCCCATATCATACCACGTCATCCCTGTCACAAACCACGGCTTGTCGTGCACCATAGCCGGGTTGTGACACCTGGGACAGTAGTCCCTGTGACGAACATATGACACGCGCAGCACAGTACGCGCGAGCAACATAGCGAGCAGTCACAACAGTGAGGTAGACAGTGACAGGGTACGGAAGTACGGCTGGGTGTTACATCTTGTCTGGCATAGCGATTGTAGCATATAGGGCGGCGTTGCCAAGTTAGATCAGACACTCATTTTTGTTTTGCCTTCGTAACAGTGAGTTCCAAAAAGAGAGTTCTTGCTCAGACCACGAAAACAGCAGTGTTATATGATATAGCAATTTATGGTTTATGATATTTTCTTACATGTGAAGCTGCGCATTTCTTGAAGTTGCACTTATCCACTGGCGTCAGAACTGTATCCTACAGTCTTCTACAAAACAAAAATGGGCTTTATTACAGACATGACGTTTGTAATTGCGAGCATGGTGAAGCAGTCTTGAGGAGCGAAGCCTTTGAAGGGACTTTGAGGCCAGGGACGGAATTTCCGTACTGGTAAGCTTGGAGAGGCTGAGCGAAGCAGACTGTTGTGACACTGGAGGATCAGCAGTCATTTGAGACACAGCGACAGTGTTAATTATGGGATTCTGGGCTATTCTGGGAGACAGTGCCCTGATGGAGCGAAGCATTGGACGGTAAAGCCAGGAACGGATTTATCCGTACTGGTACACCTGAAGGCGTAGAGCGAAGCAGGAGTCTCAGTGTTCATTATAGCGGCCAAATTGAGACACAACGACCATGATAATTATGGAGTTCTGGACCACTCTGGGAGACAGTGCCCTGGTGGAGCGAAATACTGAATGGTGAAACCAGGAACGGATTCATCCGTACTGGTAAACCTGAAAGTGTGGAGTGAAGCAGGAGTCTCATCATTTACGGGATTCATTACCTCAGGGATGAGTGGGAATGGCCTTACAGTGACTGCTTCTTAGAGCGAAGCACTTCGCCTGGCTTTGGGTTTGTACCAGCATTTGCGCTGAGGACGTGGCGTGCCGCGCCTCCTGTATCGTGCACGACCCGCTGGACGCAGGTCACATTCGACGTGGCCGTGGATGGACTATTCCGTCCCTGCGTTGGTCCCAAGTCTTCTTGTTGGGCCGCGTGTGCCTGCCCGCTTTGCCGGCCAGGTTGGACAAGCCTCGCTTCGCGGCGCGCTGGACGCAGCTTCGACGCAATCTCCGACTTCATCGCATCGCGCAAGCCGCCTACATGGCGCTTGTCCTCGCAGTCGTGGTCTCCACCGCCGCTGGTGGGAGTACTCGCTTGGCGCACGGGGGGTGGAGAGTAATGGCGTGCTTCTTCGCTTCGAACTCGCCGGCAGCCGCAGTGCATTTCAACCGAATTTTGCGATTTTTTCTGCTTTTGTGCGGAATCTTGTGGGTCGCTGGCAAGCTGACCGAGAGTGTGCCTACGTATGATGTCATGTCACCCACGCGCAGTGCCTGGGGTTCGTCCCCCTGCACTTCTTGGGAGGCTCAACAATCCTCAAGGCAATGGGAGCCGGGCTGGGAAGCCAACGTCGCGGAGCAGGATGAGGTCTTGCCGTACACCGTGCTGGACGAGCTTCAACCTCTAGGTGACACGACAGTGACCAAGGACGAGGCAGCGTGGCTCGACACTGAGCTCAATGCCACGTTTGGAGGACATCCTGACTTCAAGGAGGAGCACTGGGAGGAAATGCGGAATGTTCTTCGCAGGTGCAAGACCACCTTTGCCAACAGTCCTCACGATCTGACAGGCTACAAGGGCAAGGCGGAGCACAACACGTTCTCCATTCCTTTTGTAGACGAATCCAAGGCCGCCTACCAGAGACCCAGGAAGTACAGTCCGGGCGAGCAGGAAATCATCGATATTCATTGCAAGGAACTTTTGGAGTATGGCTTCATAGAGCCTGCAGCCAAGCATTGCAGGCATGCGAGTAACGTCGTCGTGGCTGGCAAGAAGGATCATGAGACTGGCCTGTGGACCCAGACGAGATTCTGCGTGGACCTCAGGGGTGTCAACCGGCACTCCCTCAAAGACAATACGCTGCCACATCGACCAGAGGAGCTCTACCAGAAGGTGGCGAAGGCCAAGTTCAAGACCACGCTGGATGCCACCAAAGCCTTCCACCAGATTCCCATGGCCACGGAAGAGGACAGGAGCAAGACGGCGTTTTGGTGGAAGAATCAGCTGTACCAGTACACCTCGATGCCTTTTGGTGCAGCTGGAGCTACTTCTGCGTTCGTGAGAATCATGGACTACGAGTTACGTCACTTGCAGCATTGTACGGTGGCATACGTCGACGACGTAGTGGTCTACACGGATTCCACGCCTGAGCAGCATCTGAAGGACGTTGAGGACGTATTGCGCACCTTGGGGGACGCTGGCATCCGATTGCATGCAGGCAAGAGTACCTTTGGTGCAGCCACGGTGGACTTTCTGGGCTACCGCATTGGTCACAACTCCATTGGCGCGCAAGAAGCTAAATGTAAGGCCATCCAGGAGCTTCCAAGCCCCCAGGACAAGACTGGGCTCCGCTCGATCTTGGGCATGATGAACTACTACAAGGGCCTGGTGGGTGAGCCAGGGGGGCCAAACTACTCTGAGATGGCCCGCCCTCTCAATGACCTGCTCAAGAAGGAGGTCACTGACATCAAGGGAGCCTGGGGGAAGGAGCAAGATCAAGCACTTCAAGACCTGAAGGATGCTCTCTGTTCTGGGAGATGCCTGAGGCCTATCGATTATGACAGACCCCTCATATTGTACACCGATTGGAGCACCTATGGCATTGGCGCAGTGTTGGGCCAGAAGGACGATGATGGGAAGGAGTACATATGTATGGCAATCAGCCGATCCCTGAGTAAAACGGAGAGACAGTACGCCAGCTTCAAGGGGGAGATGCTCGCAGTGGTATGGGCAGTGCGCACACTGAGGCAGTACTTGCATGGAGTTCACTTCACGTTGGTGACCGACCACTCACCGCTCACCACCCTGATGGAGAAGGCCGATCTCCAAGGGCAACACCTACGCTGGGCAATCAGTTTGCAGGAGTTCGACTTCACGGTGCAGTATCGTCCAGGTGCCAAGAACAGCAACGCTGATGTGCCGTCTCGCTACCCACCGCCGTCCACGACAGATGAGACTGGGGCGAGGCACGAGAGGGAGAAGGTGACTGCGTTTCACGCAGGCGTGGGGGAAGTTCACACGAAGGACTTCTGTGACCACTTGTGCTTTATGTTGGCTGGGGATGCTTCCCCAGGGGAAGAGGCCACGCCAGAGATGCAGGTTGCCAACTACTGCAGGATGGCTGCCATGGAGCAGCTGGGCACGGGACCAGTGCATCGTTTATTCGACTTGCACTACCGCGAGGAATTGGAGTGCAATCATGGGGACATGTTTGACACTGACTTACCCAAGCTGGTGACCGACTCTGGGAGGCTAGCCAGAGCAGCTTGGAAGGCGCTGAGCCTGGTGAGGCCTACACGAGGCACGCATGGCGAGGGAAGCCCCGCTGTGTACAGCAATGAGTACTTTGAAGGCGAGCGCATCTTAAAGCCTGAGAAGGTGGACACCAGGGTGCTGGGCAGGCAGTTCTTCTCGCAAGCTCGGGAGGAAGGTGTGGTGTGCTACGAGCCATGTGGAGGCCTCTGTGCTGGCCTAGAGATGTTGCTCCGCAGTGGGATGAAGGTGGATCGCTACCTGTATCAGGACATATCCCCGAGCAGTCGAACAGTTGCCAGGGCCAGGTGCACGGCGTTGCTAAGACGATATCCTGACCTCATTTCGCCCCGTGCAATAGAGTTTGGGGCTCTACCCCAAGATCTGCACGACACCACCAGTGCCGACTTCATACGAGCAGGAGCTCTTCAAGGACGCCGGTGGGTCATGGTATGTGGGTTCCCATGCCAGGATCTCTCTCCTGCTGGAACACTCACAGGCCTGGATGGCAGGCACAGCAAATTATTTTATGAAGTGGTTAGGCTTCTGTCCACACTCCAGCAGCTGCAGCAGCAGAGGCCTCCAGGCTATATCCTGGAGAACGTTTCCCCGTTGTCACACAGACCCGGAACCAAGATCAGGGACGAGGTGTTCCCGTACATTGCCAGCGTCATTGGCCGACCAGTGTCCTTTGATGCAGCACAAGCAGGCGCTTACGCACACCGATTGCGAGCGTATTGGAGCAACTTGTTCCAGAGCCACCAGTTTCGCTCCGTCATGAGCAAGGTGGTGAGACCAGAAGGACGAATCGTATCGTCAATCCTATGCAAGGGCTGGCATCCCAGGCCAGTGATAAGGACAGACCGCTCGCCTCACTACGTGGTGAACGTGGTGGGAGAACCATTGAGGGCACTTCCCACCATCATGGCGACGCAAGGGTCAAGAGCGTTCAGAAGAGCGAGGATGGGCACCGTGGTGCGCAACCAGGACGATGAAGACGCCGAGGAAGAATCTCGAGAAGTGAACCTCGACGAGAAGGCGCGAGCCATGGGCTACAGCGCAAGTGAGCTACGCATGGCCGATGGCCTGAACGACGTAGAATTGGCAAGCATTCTGGGCCTGGCCATGGATCGCAGGGCAATGGAACTGCTGATGGCGGTCGCAGAAGCGAGCAGGAAGGGGCTCCCTCATAGCGAGGAGTCCCCAGAGGCAGAGAATTCCCCAGGACAGCCCATCGCTGTAGACAACAACTGGGCAGACCACGCGAGGTCGGACCTTCAGCAGAGGCAAGCTTTGCTGGCGGAATGGGTTGAGAATTCGAATGCATATACTCAGCAGGTGGCGAAGACTATGACTCACCGTGACTGGGAGGAGAAGCTGCGGGTAATGTGCTCGCAAGGGCAGAAAGGTGCAGAAGGAATTGGGGCTCAGCGACAGAAGGCTGGAACCAAGAAGAAGAAGAAGAAGGAGTGGCAGCTCTACACTATGGCGCAGTATCGTCAGAGGCATGAGAACCACTTCGTGAAGGAGGGCGCAACCCCAGCAGCGCGCGTGGATGTGCCTGCTTGGAGTCCGCCTGCCAAAGATTCAGAGATGAGACTCCCCAGGTTGGCGTGCACCACCAGATTCGAGGACTTGATGGCCAGCGTGGCCGAGCAGCAGGTAGACCGTGACAAGCATCGAGATGTACACGATGATGCATGGTGCCTCAGATGGTTGAAGTCCAATGGCAGCGTGAGGTTGCCAGAAGAGGAAGTTCGTCGTGTGAGGAGACGAGCAGCACGACATCGATGGGATGAGGCTACGGACGAGATCTACATGGTCACGCTGTCGGGCAAGGAGGTGAGAATACCTAAGCCTGCTGACCGTCTCGCGTTGGTTAAGGAATACCACTCCAGAACTGGACATTGGGGCATAAGGCGTACGCAGCATCTTTTGTGGCAGCGCCATTGGTGGGCCGATTTGAAGAAGGACGTGGAGGCTGTGGTCACTCAGTGTGAAACCTGTCAGCGTGTGAAGACTCATTATGCGAGAGAGGAGGCATGTTTATCCCCCCTCGAGATCGTGTCGTTCATGTATCGCTGGTCGCTGGATTTGGCATGGCCTTCGAGGAGGCAGACCAAGACTGGCAACAACCGAGTGCTCATCATGACCGAGCACTACACCAGGTTCATAGTCTGTGTACCCATTCCCGACAAGGAGGCAAGGACTATCGCGGCGGCATTTCGCAGTCATGTCGTCCTGGCTGTGTTTGGTGCGCCAGCAGAGTGCTTGGTGGATGGAGGTAAGGAGTTCGAGGGCGAGTTCAAGCAGCTGTGCAGAGACTGCCTGATCGACCGACGAGTCACCTCGCCAGACTCACCAGAAGGCAATGGGCGTGACCGAGCGAGTGGTGCGCACTATGAAGTTTTGCTTCAAGAAGCTTGCCTTGGAGAAGGGTCTCGATTATGAGTGGGATGAGCAGCTCTGGCCACTAGTGCTGAGTTATAATGCAGCACGCCAGGAGTCCACGGGGGTGGCGCCATTCACCATGTTGTTTGCCCAAGAGGCAGTAGTGCCGCCCGATTTGAAGCAGGCACCCAGCATAGATCTCAGTGCTGAGGTCGAAGATGAGAAGGATACCAGAGTCAAGGACCTCCTCCGGAGAGCACAGGTGGTGAGGCGACTGATGGTACACGCTGGTTGCAGCCTGGAGGTCGCACAACATCGTGATACATTACATTATGAAGGGAGAAGGGGTGGGGGCTATGAGCCTAGGCCACACCAGTTTAAGGTGGGCGATTTCGTCTACATCAGGCAGAAGCCTCGCAGCGGCATGGAAGTCGCGACCAAATCCGCCATTCTGAAGTTGGTCAAGATACAGCGAGATGGTGTGGTGGTGCTTGAGGACGCCACCAAGTTAAGAGAGAAGAGCACCGTGCAGAGCATCGCGCCATGTCACCTACAGGTGAAGGACCAGTATGACTGCAGCGCAGCCGTTCCCAGCAAGCACCTAGCATGTGAAGCGTGCAGGAAGACTGATGGGGAGGCAGAAATGTTGTTGTGCGACGCATGCAACAGGGGGTACCACTTATGGTGTCTGACCCCAGCACTGGACGGAGTACCAGAAGGCGAGTGGCTATGTCCCAGGTGCTCAGGCACGGGGATGAAAGCTGCCAACGCTGAGGTGCAGACCCAGAAAGACGAGAGCTCTGGTGTCCTAGAGGACAGACTGGGCATGAAGGAGCAGCAATTGAACGAGAAACTGTCTGCGGAGATGCGCCTGCTGCCAGCAGACGTGGGTCCCCGTCGTGTGGTGAAGGGAGACAAATTTCAGCCATGGCATGCCATCTCATCAAGGGAGATGTTATTGAAAGAGAAGGACATGTTCTTGGGCATGCCAGATCAGATTGATTGGGGAAGACAGGACAAGCTCTCTGAGGCCGTGCAGATCTTCATGCCAGGGCACTGGAATGAGGGGCATCGCACGGTGCTGAGCAAGAAATATCGGGAACAGAAGGCCATGGCAAGGCAGCTGAGGGATGCACCTCTTGTGCCTGCGTTGGCTGAAGAAGAAGTTGAAAGACGAGGAGAATTGAGACACATGACCAAGGCTCAGGTGAGAGAAGCTAGCGCACTGCAGTGGGGGCTTGAACTGGTCATCACAGTGCCCTCCGAGGTGAGGCGTTTGGCGACAGAGGTGGACTGGAAGTCCGTCGATGGCGTGTGGGACCCATGGGCAGGTACTGGGGTCATCAGTGAGGTAATGGTGGAGCAATGGCCGCAGTTGAGATTTATGAATAATGACTGGAACTCTCAGTTGGGTTGGTCTGAGGCGCATGACGCACTTCAGCCAGGTAACTATCGCATATGGAAGGAGAAGTATGGTGTCTGTGACGCAGTGGTGACTTCGCCGTGGTTTGCAGCGCTGGATATCGCGTTTCCATTGGCAACACGCTATTCGATGAAATTGACATTAGGGTAGATAATTGACATTAGCTGTTTTTTGGCGATATTTAGAAAATATATGTGCTAAAAATGTTAATGTTGAAAATAATTTTGCTCGCAGGCCTCCGCAACGGTAAAATTACAAGACACGTACGAAAATGTTTCCGAGACACGGTGAAGCATGCAATTTATTTTCTGTGCTGTAAATGGTAGCGAGCATGACATACAAAAGAAATGAGCAATTGCCATATCAGATTTCTCTAATAATCGTATTTACATTATGTACATCTATTTCTTGCGTCTTAGTCAACTGATTCTATTCACATTTCAACATCGCTACCGTCGTCTAGGTCTTTACACCTCTGGTCAGCTCTGGACCGGTCGGGACAGGTCGGCACTTCCTCATTTCCCTCGTTTTCGCTATTGTCTTCATCGCCTTCGGTTTCTTCCATTTGCCCGTTATCAATTCGTCTTTTCTTGGCTCTTTGCGCAAGCAGTGCCACTATAAGTTGCCCATACTGTTCTTCTGGGATACAACCTTTTGCTTCGTTAGCTGCGATGTTCCACGCTAGCAATATCTCTGCACTTTTGAAGGGCTCAGTTGACGGCGTATCGGATGCGTTCTCCCAGAAGGCTCCCGCTTTCCCTGCCAACACCTTTCCGAGTCTTCGCTCCTTAGTGTCCGTGTATGTCTTCACTTTCAGGTACTTGTACTTCAACTCCTTCGTGTAGACAATCCGTGCATGCACTCGGACAAGCATCAGGGGGTCCGACCATTCTTTGCCGTTGAGCTTGACACGGAATTGGCATACATCGTTGGCCTTCACACCCGTGATTTCTCCGAAGCAAACGGCGTAGCTGTTTACGGTCATCTGATCGAACGAAACCTCCCATACCGGGTTGGCCACGTACGCTTCAGCTTTTCTAGCAGCCCGATTCACCGCCTTACGTTTGCCCGTGTACACGGCAATCGGTGCACGTTCTACGCGTTCTTGAATTCGGGCTGGAATTTCTGCTGCTGCTGGCATCTGAGCTTCGGCGAGTCTGAGAGGAGCTTCCAGGGCATGCACCAAAGGGGCATTCAAACGTGCGTGCAATTTGCTCGGCAAAACGAACGGGACATTGGGCTCCTCGAAAATGCCCTCCTCGGTCAGCTTTCGTTGCTTCCTCAACAGCTCCGCCCACCACGCCTCGTGGGTAGGTGTAAACGTCGTACTCAAAATGGTCCGCATCCCGTCCACCAGATCCTCGAGCTTCGTAAGCCCTTCTTTGGAGAAGGCTTTCGGTTTGACAAAATCAGGCAGGTTCTCGGGCATACAGTTCAACACCTTGAGGCCCTCCTCTGGTAGCCACTTCTTGTCGGTGGAATACATCTTGTATTGCACGACCACTTCGCCGGCCTCGTTCTTGAACGCTTTGAAGGTCTGCTGCGTGGAGATGCCACAGACGTTCTCGTAGCGACCACCGAACCAGGTCTTCAAATCGTGCACTTTCGCCACCGCGGTCGTGAAGATGCCATCCGAGAAACACTCCTTTGCGATTTCCATCATTTCGTCAAGGGTCATCGCAAGCTTGCGTTTTAAGCGCACAGAAAAACGCGAGAACATCTGGTCGATGTTCTCGTGGGTGTGGCCGACGATTAGGAAGTTCACCTTCACCTTCTTGAACGCGCCAGACATAACCAACCAAGAGATATACGCCAAAAGCATAATGCTCTTGTTGGTGCCCACGTTGTCAAGCTGGACGTATAACACTTCCGGCATCGGGTACGGTTCCTCGCCATCCCCTTTACGACGGTGCTCTTGAATTCGAGTGACGTCACGATGCAGCACGTTCAGCAGGAAGTTGGCGTCGTCACCGTAATTCGCGTAGTTGAAGTCCATAAACCGGCCAACGTTTTCGATGATGCTACCCATATTGTGCACGTCCAAGAAGTCCTTTCGGTCCAGATATGATGGCATGCGCCTGAAATGCGGCAGGCGCGTCGTCCATTGGGTCATCCCGTCAATGATGACAGAGGAATATTTCCACCACGTCTTGTTTTCCTTGATGCTCTTAGTCATGTTAGATTTTCGACCGTGTTTGTAGAACTTCTCACGCTCGGCACGCGCTTGGTTAAGGTGCACCTCTCGCATTTTGTCGTATTGACCTGAAAAAAAAAAAACGTTTTAATATACAAACTTCTAAAACAACGTAAAACAAATGCAAATACTGTATTTTTCAAAATTTAGCTTACCGTGCTGGGATTTAGGTGTGCCCTCCTTCAAAAGTTTGATCGAAGCACATACACTGCACTGCGAAAAACGCTTGCACTTCGGAACTTTGAGCCAAGATTTGAACTCGTCTTTCCAGATTTCGTAGAAGTACGGCAAGGAGACTTCCTTGGATTTGCGGTCGTGAATAGATAAAGAATCGAGATAGTCATCCCAAATCTCTTCTCTTGTCTTCCCCGACGGGAGATGCGTCTCAGGTTTATGAGGCTGAGGTTCGCCCTGTTCTTCCGCATATTTATTCACGAAGGCGACGACATTTGATTTTTTGTTGGACAAACGCCGATTTGCCTCACTGCCAGTCAGCCCGTGAATGAAATTCGTTCTTCCAGAGAGAACGCGCTCGCGTACGTCGCAGAAATAGCCTTGGCTTACTTTGTAAACCTTCTGGTAGAAGGCCGAACACACCTGTAAATATACCAGCAAAGTGAATGTTTTCAAAAAGAAGGAAAACCGCTCATTAACCTAATGAGCAGTTTTGGCACACTTTCAGGAATACGAACAAAAAAATATTCTTCAAGGGGATTTGAAACAAAAGAAGGAAAACCGCTCATTAACCTAATGAGCAGTTTTGGCACACTTTCAGGAATACGAACAAAAAAATATTCTTCAAGGGGAATTTATAAAAAAGAAGGAAAACCGCTCATTAACCTAATGAGCAGTTTTGGCACACTTTCAGGAATAGAACAAAAAAATTTCTTCAAGGGGATTTTATAAAAAAGAAGGAAAACCGCTCATTAACCTAATGAGCAGTTTTGGCACACTTTCAGGAATAGAACAAAAAAATATTCTTCAAGGGGATTTTATAAAAAAGAAGGAAAACCGCTCATTAACCTAATGAGCAGTTTTGGCACACTTTCAGGAATAGAACAAAAAAAAGTTCTTCAAGGGGATTTTATAAAAAAGAAGGAAAACCGCTCATTAACCTAATGAGCAGTTTTGGCAAACTTACCGGTCTGTCACATATGAAGAACATAAATATGAATCTTGAGTCACAAGTTCTGGTCCCGCTCTTCATAAGATCTCTTATCATCCATTCTTTACGATCTTTTTGAGACAAGTTCCAAAACATTTCGCGTTGAGCAGCTAAAGCTGATGTGTGAAACATCAACGAGCAAAACGATTTGCACTTGCACCGATAAGTTGCAATACTTTCAATGTCTGATTGTGAAAGGTTTCGTTCTTTGATTGATATTTGACTCTTAACTTTGGGTTTTCTTTTTACTGATGTGTAAACTGCTCGCTCTTTTCCGACCTTAGTACTTTTCCCATTCAGCACACTTTCACTCTTTTCGTCACCCACGGAATGTGAACTAAAGCTTACTTCAAGGCTTTGCGTTATCTCATTGAAGTCAACACTTGTTATCTTTCGCGAACTAGACTCTTGCGTGTTTATTGTGTCATTAGAGTCCGATGAGCGCTGAGTCGCGCGAGAGTCGCTAGTCTTTTGCAAGTTTGCAGTCATTGGAGTTTCTGCGCTTTTCGAGTGCATTGGCGTTTCAACGCACGGAAAGCATAATATCTCATCGTCGCAAACTGTTTTGTATAGCGATGAGCGAGGAGCGTTAACTGGCGATGAGCGAAATACGTCTGTTTCTATTTCTATGATATCGTCTTCCTTCTGGGTGTAGTATATTGCAGGCCGTGAAAGGTCAATAACTTCGTCGATAGCTTCGTCAGCTATTCGCCAGAACGGCCCCATCAGAAAAATAGTTCAAAAATCTTATGAAGCCAATTTCCGTGAAATGAAAACGACGACAGTTCATTCCGAGTTTCGTCAGGGGCGACAGCCGATGACTTTGAATTTGAATATTACGGTCGGTCATATTAAATTCATCGGATCGATCGACCAAACTTTGTCCAATAACATCACTCTGTACTCAAGTTCCCGGATCGAGTGCAGATGTCATCAATCGAAATCGAGAACTTGAATGCAGATTCGAGTTCTTTGTCGCGTTCGGCCCGTCCAATTAAATACTTCGATTTGCAATTCTCAGATTTTGATGACGAGAGAACAAAACTTATTGAAACTCAATAAACTCGACCAGACTTCCTCACAATTCAAAACCTACTTTGCATAACACCGCTCACAGCTCATCGCCCTTTTTGTTTTACTTTTTCGTGAATTAAAATAATGGCAACTTTGGATCAATTTCGCGCATTAATGAGCGCAGGAAGCATAACACAGATACCCGGCAAGCAGTGGGCAGTTGAGCGCGTACCTTCTTTAAACGGCCATCAGCTGCGAGTGTATGTTTATCTCGCAACAGCCGATGGGGAAACAGTTCAAAAAAGTTTGCCTATTTTGCCAACAAACGCCGATGAGAACCTTCGTATCTCTTTCGCTGGCGCTGCGTCAACCGCCAACGGCAATACCCCGCTGTACGTGCTGGCGGCGTCTGAACGCCCTCATGAGTATAGCGCTGTCCGTCTTGACGCTGAAAATATGCTGATTAGCAGCGTGGCGCCTACTTACACAGTGCGCAAGAACAGGCTGGATGAGCTGGTTACACGCTCAGCGTCCAAAGTTCCTGCTGCTGCTTACAGTTCTTTTCTGAATGAAATGTGGCGAAATTCCGAGAACCCAGACTTCTGGAAGTCTGCTGAGTTATCTGGTGAAGAGTACAGTCTCTTGGACGAATCAATCGATACGCAGATGGGTGGCACCGGGGTACTTCCAACCGCGGTAAGTTCAAAGATTTTTGAAAATCCTGTGATATTTTGTTAATTTATTTGTCATTTCTATAATTATTAGTGTGTCTTAAAAAACTTGAACAAAAAGCCTCATTAGCCTAATGAGCAGTTTTGCAACCTTTCTGGCCTTTACGATTTTTTTTACAGTTAGTATGATACCTACTGTCATCATATGACATGTGTGACTGTTTTACCTGAGAAATTCGATGACTGACCCAAACTTGAACAAAAAGCCTCATTAGCCTAATGAGCAGTTTTGCAACCTTTCTGGCCTTTACGATTTTTTTTACAGTTAGTATGATACCAACTGTCATCATATGACATGTGTGACTGTTTTACACGAGAAATTCGTTGACTGACCCAAACTTGAACAAAAAGCCTCATTAGCCTAATGAGCAGTTTTGCAACCTTTCTGGCCTTTACGATTTTTTTTACAGTTAGTATGATACCTACTGTCATCATATGACATGTGAGACTGTTTTACCCGAGAAATTCGATGACTGACCGAAACTTGAACAAAAAGCCTCATTAGCCTAATGAGCAGTTTTGCAACTTTCTGGCCTTTACGATTTTTTTTACAGTTAGTATGATACCTACTGTCATCATATGACATGTGTGACTGTTTTACACGAGAAATTCGATGACTGACCCAAACT
Organism: Cymbomonas tetramitiformis; assembly: GCA_001247695.2. NCBI lineage: Eukaryota > Viridiplantae > Chlorophyta > Pyramimonadophyceae > Pyramimonadales > Pyramimonadaceae > Cymbomonas > Cymbomonas tetramitiformis. The sequence continues at coordinate 15,752 of LGRX02031295.1, forward strand.
TGAACAAAAAGCCTCATTAGCCTAATGAGCAGTTTTGCAACCTTTCTGGCCTTTACGATTCTTTTTACAGTTAGTATGATACCTACTGTCATCATATGACATGTTTGACTGTTTTACCCGAGAAATTCGATGACTGACCCAAACTTGAACAAAAAGCCTCATTAGCCTAATGAGCAGTTTTGCAACTTTCTGGCCTTTACGATTTTTTTTACAGTTAGTATGATACATACTGTCATCATATGACATGTTTGACTGTTTTAACCGACATATTTCATGACTGACCAAAAGGTCTCATTAGCTTAATGAGCAGTTTTTCTTTTTTTCCTTTACTGCAGGATTCTGGCACAACCGACTTTAATTCACCAGTAAAGCTTTCCAATGGCTGGACCGCATGCTTCACACAATCTGCTGTTCGGAAGGCAAACAAAGATCGATTTGGGAAGTCCTCGGTGTCAGCACGCCAGTGTCTCTGTATAAATTGTGGTAAACAAGGAGAAAAGCGGTGTGGCGGCTGTCACCAAGCAGTATACTGTTCCCATGATTGTGCGAAGCAGCACTGGAAGTCGAGCCATCGACAGGAATGTAGTAAATCAAAACTAAAGAAGTAGTCATACAATTACATTGACAACCGTAATTGATCAAGACCGATGTTAAATAAAATATGTACCATTAGCTTGTAATGTAAAATATGTCTCATTAGCTTAATGAGCAGTTGTGCAAAGTTTCTAACCTTTGTGATTTCCCCTTAACAGTTTTATAATGAATATGAGTGTTGTTTCGAATTGCTCATTAACCTAATGAGGTGTTATCTGTTAGTGACTAACTTTGTACTTTTATATTACAATATAGGTACCGTTGACACCTGCAGCAGAAAGCGAGCTGGCTGCTAGTCGTGGTCCGGGCGGCTCATTGTTAGCTTACGGGCCTGGAGAGACAGCGAAGGCGGCCAAAGAACAGAATGCCGAGCAAGCAGCGCAGAACTGGCAGTCCTTGCTCTCTTTGCCGAAACAGCGGCGTTCAGTAGCTCATTCTAAGACGATTCGGTATCAGATTGAGTATAACCACCGGTACCCCAGAGTCGTTGACGCCAAAGACGTCAAGGGGTGTACCTTCAACATACCTATCCAGTACATTATACAGGCTGAGGACTACGAGCGCATCAGGGATGAGGACCGTGCGCAAGTCATGAACTTGAAAGAGAGCATGGCTTGGAACCCACACGGTTTTCAGAACACGTCCCTAGTGTACGTTATATGGGCGGAGTCTGGGGAGCACCTCACAACCGCGGAGGACTTTGACCCCAGTAAGGTGTGGGAAGGCGTATATCGTTTCGTGTGCTTCGGGCACCAACATAGCCTCACCGCTCGGCGGCGGGAGCTTCACCAAGAACAACCAGATAACGAAGCTTTTCAGCAGATCGAGTGCAAATTGTATTTTAATCTACAGTCTGACATGGTCCGATTTTTGGCTGACGAGCAGAACACCGTCGACCAGAACGTGAATGGCAAGTCGCACCAGCAAATCATAAAATCCATGCGAACGGGCATGCAGGTGATTTCTGAGAAAACAATGTAACTTATCCATCTTTGTCACTTAAAGCTCTTACTTACTTAAAGTAAAAGAATGTTACTAACCGTAATTTCTCGGCAAACCATGCAGGCATCGAAGGGCCCTCTCCACAAACTCTATTGGCATTGTGGCATCACGGAATGGGACGTTCAGGCCCAAGACTGGACGGAGGACGGCCTGGTGAAGCAGTTGGAAAAGCACGATTCCAAGACTTTCAAGCTTCCTGCAAAGAAGAATAGGAAGCATGTCTACGAGAAGCTGTCGAAGGGGGAGTGGGCCAATGTGAACGATTGGGAGCTTTTCGGGGGAGACGTTGACAATGGCAAATGGTTCCCGGTCTGGTACTTTTTGACATCGGCTCAGCAGTTGCATATTAAGGCGGAGGTGTTGCAAATGAATCACATCTCCATCGCCAACGAGTACGCAACGAATTGGACGATGGCTACAGTGCGTCAGGAGACTTGGGACCTCATTGTTAGAATCATGCATGCGTACGAATTGCGTATTCTGAAGGGGCAGACTAAGACCCCCACCAAGGGGTCGGGTAAGAAACGCAAGACCTGGACTCCGGAGAGTGAGATCGTTGACATGACTACCGAGACGTCTGGGGCGGAGGAGGCGTTGAAGGATGTAGGTGCCGACCTCAAGAAGAAGAAGTCGGGTGGCAAGGCCAGGTCTAGGCGTGTTCCTCGAAGCGCCGGTAACACGTTGAGTGTCGGTCAGCCGGCACAGCCTTTGCAGCAGGCGATCGTGAAGGAGAGCGAGAAGCAGGAGTTGAACATGTCCTTTTTCCAGACGATGCTCGGGTTTCACTCGGACGTGGAGGTTGATTACTTGAACGGCGTTCTGAAGAAAATCCTGATCACTGAGCTCACCATCGCAGAGGCGATTGACACCTTGAAGAGGTTCAAGGCCCAACGCAACGTTCAGGCCTGGATCGTGTCGCAATCTGGGGTGGAGAATTGGACTGCTTTTGAGAAGAAATACGGTGAGATTTGGGCTTGCCAGGAGTCCATCGAGCGATGCATCAAGGCGGTGAAACAAGGTAAAAGTGGGCGAGGGGGGAGTCAGCGCACGGTTCCCAAGGCCATCGTCCAATTCGTCGCAGACTGCAACACGTGGCTTTCCCGGTGTCAGGCCGGAGAGGGAGACCTCGGGCGGCTGCCCGTCAACTACGTCCCCAATACAGTTAAGGTGTGCGTTCTTTCAACATTCTTTGTTGTAATAGTCGTGCTCCTCAACATGTAGTTGCATGTTTTATTGCGCTAGCAATTTTCATTGGGTCATTCAAATATTAACAAGCGGTTTGTGGTATAATAATAGGTGGCACTTCCCTCCCCCCTTGTGGAGGATGGCAAGGAGGCAGAGTGCGAGAAAGAGTTCGAGTGGAAGACGGTTCAAACCGGCTACATGATCTACAAAGACGAGTTGACGAAACTCGAGAATGTCCCCAAGATGAATTACGTGGGGACAATACTGGACGTTATTTACGACTTCGATACGGAGCTGTCAGAGCACGCGTTATCCGAGCCCGACCTGATCAAGTTCATAGATGCCTTTGCGGCGCTCACCACCTCGCCGGACTGGACAATATTGATATTTTGTGGGTTTGCTCAGCAGACCGGGTTCCTGAAGATCCTGGAGAGCAAATGCAACGGTGGGGCCCAGCGCATATGGTGGCGCAAGGAGAACCAGGATGTAGGTGCCAACCAAAAAATCCGGTACAATATCCTCGAAGCGGCTGTCATCGGGTTCCAAATGGCGGACCATGAGTCCGGGGAAAAATCCACTCGCAAACCATGGATGTGCGACTTCGACTTCTCGTCGAAGGATGCGGAGGCGGGCTCGAGGGCGAATGTGTTGGAGGGGTATTCTGTCGTCAAGCAACCCTATCGAGACGATGGGAAAGTGGTATGCGCTCACCAGAAGCCCCAGCACCTGCTAATAGAGCTCATCAAC